>JANUHK010000216.1:0-82882 GCA_026319125.1 Colletotrichum noveboracense | reverse complement strand
ACAACTATTCATGATGCAATATGTGAGCCAATCTCAACCCCCATAGGCATAGCTTTCCTTTTCAGCTAATTTTTTGTCAACTGCAGCTAACCCATAGTCTGAGGCTTCATTAAGTGCCTTTGCGACGTCAGGGTCAGCTTCACAGTACTGAATGCCCTCTCACAGTCAGCAGCCATGGCTGGTATTGCCAACACATCAAGAGCTAGTCTACTAAGTAGAGGATATGTTAACTAGTGGTCTCTCCACTACTTAACAGGATCTTCCGTAGATATAGGAGGTTGCCTGAGGTACGTCTCCAGCTCATCCTGCTGTCAAGAAGTCTCACAACTTCATCTACTCTGCACCCATTGCCTGAAGTGGCTGTCTTCATGGGATGGAAGTGTGATCTCAAGAACAGCCGTAGAGTCATCAGACTCTTCCTCAGACCTATACCAATAGTCAAAGTAGTCCCTAAGCCCCTTCTTTGCATCATAAACCCACTTAAGCTGAACCCCTTCATCTAAGACTGCCTCAAGGTATAAAATACTAAGTGAAGGGTAGAGAATAACAGAAGCAGCAAATAAAAGAGACTCCTCTAACTTTATATAGTAGCAGGAAAGCTTCTGCTAAGCTAACTCAACAGAAGTACGGAGGTGTTTCTAGTATGAGGAAGAGAGACCTCTAAACTAAGCAGTATGTTAACTCTAGTCCTCTCTCATATGTTGTGGAAATAGAGATTCCTAAAGAGGCTAGGTCTGACTGTTAACTAATAATTAAATAGGACGCCCTAATTAAGTCTATAATAGTAGAGACTCTTTCTTAGTAATTAGACTGATTATAGACGATTTATCTTCTAGTTAAGAATTAATAGGGTGGAGTATAGAGTTATATAAACTCTTCTACTCCTTAAGATGCTTAAGGAGGTACTCCATACTAATTATGACTTCCTAGAGATAACTATACCTATCCCCCTTTCCCCACCCCTCTATCCTCTTCGTCTATAGGTAGAAGGGCTTAAGGATAGCCTTAACTTCAACTAAGACTTTCTAATCTTCTAGAGAAAGAAGGTTATCATTAGGTATCCTTTTGCTAGCGTTTTCCTGCTCCTAGACCTAGTTGATGTAGGTCTTAATCTCTGCCCTCTTCTGGAGAGCTCAATAGATCATGAGGTAGGTGGAATTCCATCTCATCTTATTATTGAGAAGAAGATATAACTCCTAGGAACCCTGGCTGAATAGCTTGAAGTCTAACCTAGCATCAACCTCTTAGGCTGCTTTCCTAAATCGCTCAGATCGCTGAGGGGAAGCCCTAATAAACTTAACAATATTATAAAGCTTGCCAACAGGCCCAGTCTTCCTCCAGAGTTTCAGATCTTCCTCCTCATAATGGACAGACTGGTAGAAGAGTAACTCAGCCTTAAAGACTTTACAATCAGCACCAAAAAGAAGGGCTTATGCCACTAGGTTAAGTATGTGGCCGTAGCATCATATTCTCCTTGCCTGATAGTCCCCCTAATCCATCATAAGGTTAAGTCTCCTAAAGAGGGCAGAGATGCAGGTATCATTATTGCTAGCGTTATCACAGACCACCACACCCACTTAGCCAGTGATATCCTATTGCTGAAGAGTCTCATAGATATTATTAGATATATTAGGACCGCTATGATCGCCGCTCATATAGTTAAAAGCGATGAGACGAGATTAGTGCTGGCCCATACTGTTAATAAAGTGGGCAGTGACTGCAAGGTAGGCATAATTATTAGGTGACGTCCACAGATCAAACCCAATATAGATCTTAGTGAGGGCACTTTAGAGTTCATCCTTAACATAAGATTGCCCCCTAGCAAAGAGAACGGGAAGATAGTCCATTATTAAAGTCCTACCCTATAGCACCTGATTAACTAGAGAGGAGTTATGGAGTTATAGAAGCTGTTGAATGAAGCTATCTTGAAAGTGGTTGAATAGTAGATCGTTGGTGATGATAGTGGAGAGACAGAGATCTCTGACAGTAGTCACTTTTAACTTAGGTATATAGGAGATCTTCCTCCTCTTTGATGAACAAATGCTTTATTCTGAGCTGTGGAGAGTCTCTCCTAAGCTTATCTTATCAGTAGCAGAACCCTATTATGAGACTTAATAGCATCTATATATAAACCAGTTAATAATAATTATACTAAAGGATAAATATATACCTATAAAGATAGTCTGCTGCAGAGCTAGAAGCAGTAGCAGCAAAGAACTCTGGCTTTCCTTTACTATTATATTATTAATAGCACCAGTAAGCACCAGCTAGCCCCTTATCATAAAGTTCAATAAGGAAGACCCTATAGTCCTTAATCTAACTCTTCCTCCCCCTGCCTCCTTTACAGGCCAGCTACTCCTCAACCACGTATCTCTTGTTCTGCTATATGATCGTAGGCAGGTCGAAGATGGATGGATTTGAGGGAAGAACAACAGAGAGACTGTTAGCCACTTGAGTTGCAACTCTGGAGGGGGATCAAAGCAGTTGAAGTGCGTTGGTAGTCAGAGGAGTGGGGGACAGCATCTGTGAATAGCATCGTTAGTTATGAAACCAAGACATCACCATGCCTGCAGAAGAAGAGCTTCCTGAAGGGATGGGAACGCCCTTATATAGGGCCAGGGAGAGGGGAGGGGTGGGTAGCTGACGTACAGTTGAAGTCATCATAGCAAAGGTAGGCAAGCCCAGAGTGTTAGCAATATTGCTGATGTTGGCTGCTTGTGAGGCATGAGGAAGAAGAAGAAGAGACGTAGCAAGAGGGCGATTCCAGTGCTTTTATACCCATATCCAATGTCGATAGGAGTCATAGATCACTCAGGAGTATTGCCTCAAGAGAAAATACAGCCAGGAGGGCAGAAAAGAACGTCGCAAAGCTGTCAGGATTAATGGTGCTGCATACAGAAAAAGAAAGCTGACCGCGATGGGCGTGAATATTCGCGATAATGGCATCCCATTCCATATATGCAAGCTTATATCATACGCCAAGCCAAACCAACCCAATATATCAAATCCGGGGGGTCAGAAGTTGTTTGATTGATAGTTGGCAATAGCCTCAGTTGTTTGATTTGTTTGGAAGTTTGATTGATAGATTGGCTTTAGCGGCAGCGCTGACAGCATGACCAAAACCTGAGCAACAACAATCACAGCGAGCATGATGTAGAAGTCAGGGCCGCTCCGAAGATAATCGCTAAAGTCTGGCAGGCGCTCCTGCAAGCGACTGGTCAAAATGGTGAATATCTGCATCCATGCTAGGCAGTTAAAGACCATGCTGCCTGCTCTTAGATCTCCCTGGCCTCCATATCCCGCTATTGATTTACTTCCGTATGCGAGTGAAAGAAGAACACTCAGTTGATAAAACACCGGTCCAAATACCACCTTTATTGTAGGCAGATTGACCAAGGTGTCGGATAGTCGAAATGGGTTGTGTTGTAGAAGCCCCAAGCGAGGGGTGTCCATAGCCAACGCCATGGAGCCCCACGAACTAAAAAGCAGCTCGTACCAAATAACATGAACCGGCCGAATCAAGGATCTTGCGTGCGTATCTACAAAAGAAGTGACCATGATAACTAGCGTGACCACGGCCGTCGTAGTCATTGACAAATACGCTAGTTCTTCATTGACAGCAACGGACCAGCGACCCCTGTGGATGCCGCCGAGTATTCCGTGCAAGAACGGTGGTTTCTGAAATTTCACGGACTCAGCATCGGCCCATGCCGGGGTCTCTCCCATCGTGTGGAAAGCTCTGAACAGAGTACCAGCACCCTCCGGAAGGCGCAATCCTTGTCGAGTGCAGCCTGAAAAGCCGAACAAATGGGGCAGTGTTTGACGTTGGAGATCTTGTGACCATAGGCAGAAGTTGAAAAGTCTTGTGACCGTTCCTCTGGGTGGGAGAACGTTACACTGTTTAGAAACAAGTGTTGTTGTTAACGTGGGTGCCGAGGAGCAGAAGCGGACAAAAATCCCCGACTCTTGGCATAGACGGATGCCCTCTTTGGTGCTTTGGAGCAGGGGTGCGTCTATTCCGAGGGTCCCAACATATATAAGACCTTTGGATAAGCTGCTAATATTGTGGTCTTCATTCTTGTGCTCTAAGTTCTGCAGATCGACGGGCTCAAGGTCTTTGAACGCAACAGAAACCAGTATCAAAGACCGCCGAGAGAGCTGATGAACCGAATCCTGTACCTCTTCCCTGTATGGCGGTGAGAAAGGTATGCAAGACTCATTTCTGTTGCGCTTAGGATCCCATGTGCGCCGGACTGCGTATCGACATCTGTCAATTACCGTCTGAGGATCACTCTTGATGTAAACTCTAAATTGGCCGCTCGGGAGTTTGGCTACGGCCATGGAGTAAAATCGCCGTTTAGCTGAGTCAAAAGGGAAGTAGCGAACAATTTTGAAATCTTTTAACATGTTGTCGATTTTGAGACTTTTGACCTCGTTTTCTGCGAAATGAAGGATGGGTGTCTCAATGGCCAACTTGGGATGTACGTAAGCGCCACCTCCAACACTTGGAGTCCTCTCAGGTACCAGATTCTTATCAGCCGTAGATGTTATGATGAGTGTCTCTGAGAGTATAGATCTGACTCCAACGTCAGATAGAAAAGAGCCATTTGTGTATTGGCGCTGGCTTTCACGCTCCTCATGATCGGTAAGCCTTGGTATGCCCACCACACATTTGTCGATAGAATAAGCACAAACCGAAGCGGTATCACACAGCAGAATTCCGTCAATGTCGACGATTATGGTACTGATAGCAGATAGTTGTTCCGGTAACTTGTGCTTATCCGATGTCAATAGTTGTTAAATGTTATAGCCAGAAGCTTCCTGCTGGTTGTTGACGCGCTCAACAGCGCGTACTGCCATCATTTGTGGGAAAGGCGAAAATTGAATATAAAGCAGAGACGTGGATAAAGCCAGAATGCCAACAAGCCACTGCGCTCTCTCGCCCCAGGGCTCTCTGGAATCGGCCTGTGAAAAGATGAACTTGACGAGAGTACCAAGTAGGACACAGATAGCTGTCAGAAGCTCTAGAGAGCCGAACCATCCAGTGAGAAAATCGTGAAGGCGCTTCTGATTTGCCTGAGGTGTTTCTAGATGGCAGGATGTTCGCTGTATGACGTGTTGAAGGGCGGAGCCATGACAAATGCATATTCCGATGAGAACAAGGCACGTAACGTATTCCGCCCAAGCATAAGTGTGCCTATGCCCCGACTTTTTCGAATCCGAATCAGCTATCTGGAAAAGAATTGCGAGACTTGATAACATGGCGAGTACAACCGTGGTTGGATTCGACGCCACTACGCCGATTGACGAAAGCATGCCGGGCACCTCTTGGGAAGCCTCTTTGCGAAGTTGTCTATGGAGAGAAGTGCTCTATCGTCTGTAAGGTCATCATCAGTGGTGAAAACATAGTTGCTAACTTTGCTTATGACGGCAGTTTCCACCTGTCCTCTGTTGGATGGTGTAGCCTTCTTACCTGTTTCGCCAAACGTCCACTGTAGCTCACTGTACCTGGGAATTCTCTGCCTGGGAAGTCTTTTGTGTGCGGGGCTTCAATAGTCACTTGTACTCAACTGAAGATGTATATGTAGGTTGTGTTTGCCAGCCGACCTTTGACAAACTGAATGTAGCGTACGGTCTGGAGTATGGCTTGGTTGGCGAAACGGAAAAGGGGGCGACTGGTAATTGATGCAGCTGCAGACAAAATGATGGTCTCTAGAGACTCAAAATATGCCGTGGGGCAAAGGCGTCACCAGGCCAGAACGTGAAACCTTGACTTGCGGAAATGATGTGCATCAAACCACAGTTGTGACGTAGGTGACCTGCAGGCATACCCAAAGAGCGCATCAAGCTCTTATGCAGACCCCGACTTTGCTACTTGTCAAACGGTAATTGGCTGGGTCAGTGAGAGCTCTGTCAGCATAACTACACAATCTTGAGGTGACGTATGGTGCCTATTAAGACTGCTTTCATGCTGACCAGCTCAACCCATTATCGTCATCGTGACACCCACTGGGGCACCTCAACCAGAACATCTTGCTTGGTGGCGCATCGGCCACTTGAGCATTTCTCAACACTATCAAACTATATTCGGTATGGCAGAATGTTGAAACCATCCAAATATAATGTTTCTGTTGTCCGAGTGCCTAACGAGAGTGTAGCAGAGGAGAACCGGTCCAGTTTTAGCTGGAAAAGGCCCCGCGATGGAATCGCTCGCGGCCCTGGGCCTAGCAGGCAACATTATCACTTTCATTGAATTCACTCAGAAAATACTTTCAAAATCTGCGCAGATTTATCAGGCTGACCGCGACGCCTCGTATGACATCGAAAATCTCCATAAGCAGGTGGACGACTTTCTTTTCGTGGTAAACCAAGTACCGATGCCGAGTGGTAAGAAAGGCAGGAAATGGCTCCGGCGTAAGACAAAGAACGAGTTCTTCTACGAAGTTGATGAGAATGGTCTCAACAACGCCGTCGGATGTCTAGTGAGTCATTCTACTATCTTCAGCCGTTACTACCTACCCACCGGAGAGGCGAGTCTTAGCCCGGTGCAAGAAGTTGCGTCCAAATGTGCAGCCGTGGCCCAGAAACTTCTAAACAAGCTTGAAAAATTCGAGTCACACACCGACACTCGGCATAGAAGATGGAAAAGTTTGAGTATGGCTGTTCAGGAAGTTTGGGGCGAATCCGAAGTGGAAAGCTTGAAGCGCGACCTAGACAGGTGCGGCAGAGACCTCCGACTGCAGATCTTGGTAGAGCTTAGGTACTGTCGATGCTTTCATCGAGCAACATCAGCACCAAAAGGATTAGGACAAACGCTGACCCATATTCATCTCTAGAGAAAGTGTTGAGTTTATTTCTAGTCGACAAACCGATCAGTTCCAAACATTGCAGACGGCTATGAGAACAACATTGCAGGAGTTCATGCAACAAAACATGAAGGCCGAGGAACGGCACGATGAAAACGTACAGACTTCAAAAGATCTCCCTATGGTTCAAGAAGTAAAGGCGAGAACTCAAAATCTGCCAGAACAAGCCCAAACCTCTCGTCAAGCTGAGAAACAGCCGGCGGGCCGCATATCTCTAAATTGGAAGGACCTCCACAACAACCTTGCAATCATGAGAGAAGTCAATGAATGCTCTTCAAAGGTTCTCGAGGAAGAAAAGGACCTGCTTAATTCATTCAAGTTCCCTGTCATGCGCGACCGGGAAGACAACATACCGGAAGCAGAACGAGCCACGTTCGAGTGGGTCTTTGAGCAGTCAAATTCCACAGATTCGAGATGGCACAACTTTCGGCAGTGGTTCACCGGCGAAGGTTCGCTGTATTGGTTCAGTGGAAAGGCCGGCTCTGGGAAGTCCACGCTGATGAAACATGTCTTCTCACATGCCCAGACAGCATCGCTAATTAACACCCGGGCGCAAGACATTCCATCCCTCATGGCTGGGTTTTTCTTTTGGAATGCCGGTGGTTCGATGCAGAAGTCACAAGCAGGGCTGTTGAAATCTCTCATTTATCAATTCCTTGCGTCGCACAGGGAGCTGATGCCGGTGATTGCCGAATTCACCAAGAGCCGAGGCCATCATGGAACGGGTCACACCTGGAGCAAACCTATCTTGGAAGGCATGCTGGAGAGAATGGTGTCCCAAAGACTGGTGCCACTGAAAATTTGTCTTTTCATTGATGGCCTCGATGAGTACCATGGCGACTACGGCGACCTCACCAACTTCCTCGTCCAATTATCCAAGAACGACAACATTAAGATCTGTGTATCAAGCCGCCCGTATAGTCTCTTCGACACGACTTTTGGGGGCTTGCCGAGGCTGAAACTTGAAGAGCTCACGCACAATGACATCCTCACATACTCTTTTACGAAGTTCAGCAACAACTTCCGGGTTTGCGAGCTGCAGAGGGATGATCCAGATCTAGCCCGTCGCCTCGCGACAGCCATCACCAACAAGGCTTCCGGAGTGTTCCTATGGGTCAAGCTTGTCGTAAGGTCGCTTTGTGAGGGGCTGGACAAATTCGATCGCATCTCCGACCTTGAGAATCGGCTTAGAGAACTCCCGAAGGACTTGCTGGAGCTCTATATGCATATGCTTAAGAGCGTTGAAAAGCGCTACGTAACGCAGGCATCGAAGCTTCTTCAGATTGTACACCGAGCGACAAAGCCTCTCACACTTCTGCAACTCGCATTTGCGGACATGGAGGATGAGGAGCTGGATGTCGCCTGGAAGTCCGGTTTAAATCATTACGGAGATAAGGAGCTTGACAAAATTTGCTCGTCGGCTGAAGGCCGTCTGAGATCTCGGTGCTTGGGTCTTATAGAGGTCTCACCGATGCACTTGTCTCCAAACTCCGACTCTAAGTCTCGAGCCGTAGATTTCATGCACAAGACTGTCGTGGACTTTCTAGAGGACAACCAGACCAAGACGTATCTTGTCGAAAGCGAGGGAGGCCACCAGTTCAACCCGTATCCATGTCTCATGAAGGCCGGCATCCTGGACATGAAGCATTCAGAGATCTTTCATGACCGACAGCCAGCTATGGTTCTTGCGCAGAATTGGTTTCAATTCTCTTGGGCTAGTATCAAAGCAATTACCAGCTACGCTGCCGTCCAGGAGGCAAAGAAAAAAGAGTCTCAAATCTCCGTCATTGATGAGCTTGACCGAGTTGCAACAAAACTTTTACAACTTTATGTGAAAAGTGAGTTCAGACAAGATATGTCCAGAGCTGTGCACTGGTCTGAAAGAAGGCGCGAGGGGGCGGAAATACTTAAAATACAGCAGAGAGGAAGCATTCTGTCATTTTGCTTGGAGTTTGGGCTTGACATTACTGCTCAAGATATCCTTGGCTTGAGTAGCAAATCGATATCTCCCAGGACGTTCTCGAAAGTCGAGATGGAGTTCGCATTGCTGGTAGGAGAGGAAGCCCACAAAGACTTGACAGGACTGCAATCTACTGAGTGGGTCGCTATTCAGGAATACTTAAGTAAGGCGACCATCTCTTGGTCGAGATCACTCCTCAAACTCAGAATGTTGAGCAAAAAGGGGAAGGATGGGTCGGTTGGAGTTAATAAGGCTTTGCTTCTCAAAGCCCACCAATTCCCAACTCACTCCGGAGACGAAGCACAAAGCCTGTCAGACGACAGACTTATATTGCAGACCGCATTTTTATAGCATAGAGAGCAGATCCAGGTGGAAATGAAGGTCCCGGAGGCGCCGTGCGGGAAAAGAAGTTCTGAGCGCGAACAAACCATGGAGACAGATAGTGCCTCTCAAAATGTTATCATAAATCTAAGCATCCATTCCGAAACCAGCTGTTTTGACGTTATTTATCAGGTCAGTGAGAGGCCTGAAAGTGATCAATATGCACTCTTTGCCATTAAACCATTAGTTCTGGGTGAGTTGATTCTACAGACGTAAACAGACGTAAACGTTTATTCCATGAAACTCAGATCGACGCCGAAACTTTGACCATGCTTGACAAACTAAGTCATGGAACTGGCCCCAGAACATGGGCTCAATCAACAAAAGACTAACAAGGCGTACTATTTCATGTTTCTCCTTGATTATCTACTCGCTCATATCGGTTACAGGCCGTTACCAGCATCTCCCCCAACCAAAAACGGCCCAACGCCGGGCATCAAAAAATCCGCGAACCCCAACTCCACCCCCTTCATCCGCAACATCGCATACACCAGCCCCAAATGGAACCCAAAAAACGGCACCGCATACTTCATCAAATACTCCTCCGCCGTCATCTTCAACTCATACCCCCCCAGCCGGAACTCCACCGCATCCCCCTCGTGCCCGTCGACGTCCCGCGGGGCCACGCTGTCCAGCAGCGCAATCGTGCGCTCGCACCGCGCAATCAGCTTCTCCACCGTGTCCTCGTCGTCGGGCCACACGTCGACCGTGATCCCAGCCATGCGCGTGAGCGACTTCTTGGCAATGTTGGAGACGAGGAGGACGTGGCCCGGCAGGGGAAGCATGCCCTCGATGAGCGTGGCGGTTAGAATGGAGTCGGGGGAGTCGGGGAAGTGGAGGGCTGCTTTGGTGAGGATGCGGGAGAGGACGGTGAGGCCGGTTTTGAAGTGGGGAATGGAGGCGTTGTAGAGGGTGATGCTGGCCATTGTGGTGGGCGTGTGGGTGAGAAGGGCCCAAGGGGTTCAGGAAGGGGATGAGGGGGACTATAACCTTGAAGGGAGAAGAATTGCAATACATTATATAAAGGGGAATCAACAAAGTGATTGCTGATGAAGACCGCCTCGGAGACTTACATCAACGAAGATTGTCGGTCTGAATTACCAATCGAATTCACGGGGTCTTTTACTACTAAATATTCCGAGAGTGTAACATTGCTCATCAGGAGGTACTCTAAGGTATGTTCATGATCACATAACCAATCCTTAACTTTTGTCATTTCATATCCCGTCTTTCTCAAAAGTTTCCCCTAGACACGGACCCTTATAGAAAGCCTTAACCGATATAGAATCTCCTAGGAAATCTAATTTCCGAGCTCGACAGCCCTCAAGACCGTGCCCCTCAGTGCCCTTCGTATGCCCTCAAGCCCTTTCACATAATCCAAGCTCGATTCCCTCGCCGCACGAGCAACAATCATCCCGCTCCCCGAGACATCGTATTCCGTAACGCAAACGCCAGTCCAAGGCTTCACTTCCTGGTCAATATCCATTGTCTCGGCGTCAACGCCCCTGAGTCTGCGCTGCGATGTATGTCTCTCCACAAGAAGCCATCTCACTATCCCAGGGAATGGCTCTGCCAAGGCCAAGGCGTTTCTGAACACATGTTGCCCGTCGGCAGCGTGAGCCACGTATGAAATGCTGGCGCCGAGATGGACAAACATCTTTACAAATTCCATGCGTCCGAATGAGCACGCCAACATCAACGCAGATCCCTCAGACGCTCCTTCTTCGTCAAGTTTTGCACCGTATTCCAGGAGTACACGGGCACAAGACAAGTTGTTTTCCACGACCGCGCGGCATAGAGGAGTGAAGGGATCCCCCAGAGAAAGATTGACCAAAGCCAATCTCTCCTCCGTTGAAAGCCGCTTCAGTAGCTTGGTCAGGCTCTCTGACGCCCTTTTCTGCTTAAATAACTCAGCCAAGAAGTCATTGCCGCCTCCTCGTACAATATTTGAAAGGTCGAAGCCGTAGTTCAAAACGAAGCTGGAGAGATGAACATTGCAGAGTGCGCGGTGGAGCGCCGTCAGATTCTGCTGATCCGGTTCATACAGATCAAGCCCCAAATCGAGCAGCCATTGCAAGACGGCCGCGTTCTCGGACTTTGCACAAATACCCAGTAACCCCGTGCCATGTGCATCCCGCACGTGTATGCTGGCACCGTCACTGACGAGCACCTTCGCAGCGTCGAGATTTCCTTCCGCAACGGCGACCATCAATGGAGTAAAGCCATCTACGTCCCGAAGGCTGCAGTTGGCCCTAACCTGTAGAAGATACTCGACAGCCTCGACAAAGTTGTTCCTGGCCGCTTCGTGGAGTGGGGTTGTGGCGTTGCCATCGGCCAGATCGGCGCCGTGGGTCACCAGTATCTGGATGATTTGCATGGATGATGATGATTTCGCCCTAGTTGCCAGCAGAAGCGGGGAATCGCCTTTTTGAAATTCCGGCGAAAACGCATTGGAGGAAACACGTTGATTGAAAAAATGGGAAAGAACCTTCTGCTGATTGTGCGCCCAGGCGCGGTCTGGGTTCGTTCGGTCAGTGATCCGAAACTGGCCTTCCGGCACCATATCTTGGTATCTGGAGGAGTACATCTTCAGGTGCGCCATAATAGCCAGCAATGCCGTATTTGCAGCCCCATTCCTGCAAGTGGCAGCATATTGTATCGGACTTATCGGGTGCTGATACCAGTCGGCGTGAAGAAGGAGAAATTGGACAATTTCGTGTATGTGCCGCTTGGGAGATCTCTTCTCAGACAGGCGATGTACAGCCAAGTGTAAGACAGTGCATGGGTGAAAGTTCTCATGCGCAGACGAGGGTGGTGCGTGAAGATGACGAGGACACTGCTTAGTGATGACTTCTGGTCTCATGCCATGTTGTAGAAGGCGAAGACAGGTCCTGTAGCAGCCCGACCTGAGTGCGAACACGACAGGGGAGCATTCTCCGCAGGACAACCTGATTTCGTTCAAGGCTGCAGGATCCAGATACTCCAAGACTCTTTCGCAGGTCTTCCATGCTGTCTTGTCTCCCTCTGTGATCAGTGCTTCAAGAATGGCCCCAGCTAGGTGGCCCCGGGGCGCATGATCTTCGTCTGGTTTTTGTGTGAGACGAGGAAGAAGCGTCGTCAAGTAAGGGGCGAATAGCACAAGCAACACTCCGTAACCAATTTCAAGGGCACGCAAGAAAGGTTTCTCGATCGCCATCTTCACCGAGCAAGGCTTCAGCAACAACCGCACGGCCTCGGTATCGCCGGCCTCAACGGCGATCATGAGCGTTGTCCGGCCTTGGTAATCTTCTCTCGTAGGGTCCGCACCGTGTTCGATGAGTACTCGCATGCAGGATGTCGAGCCGCCGAGGGCGGCACAGTGGAGAGGTGTCCATCGCTCATGCAGCGTGGCTACATTGGTTGAGAGTCTGAGTTCCTTGATGTAAAAGTCCACAATAGCCTCGTGGCCGCCGATCGAGGCAATGTGTAGGGCGTTGAAAGTGTTTGAGATGATGGTACGCTTAGACCCGGCAACAGATTTTACCTCGAACTGGGAAGTACACGTTCTAGCCCAATAGATATCCGCATAGTAAAAGTTCTTCAGGCATACGACAAGACGGAGGGACCCAACTGATACCGCTGTAAGTGCCGAGTCTCTACCGGATGTATCGGTAGCTGAAGGGTCTGCACCGTGTCTGAGAAGCGTCCTGACACCATCGATCTGGTTACCCAAGATGTAGTTCAGAATAATAGGGGTGCCATGGACTCCAACGCCGGCATTTGGGTCGCATCCATAATCCAATAGGCAGGATAGCTTCTTATCTCGTGATGACACCAAGTCTTCCAACAGCCATTCTAACAGGCTGGTCCCTCCCTCTTCGACCTCATTGAGCCTTCCTACTTCCGCGTGAGATAACACATTCTCGAACATCTCAAGATTGCAGCGAGATGTTTCTTCACCTTGACACGCCACTTCAAGCGCTGAAGTACCATCTACCCTTTCATGGACAGAGATACCCGCTCTTAGAAGCTTGGGCACAAGGTCGCCTCTGCCTTGCTGTATGCAAGCCTTGAGCAACGTGATGGCTTCAGGGGAAGCCTTCAGAGAATCTTTGAAACCCGACGCCTTCAAGATACAGCCAAAGACATCCCCCATCCATGGCGGAACCTCGGAATGAGTTGGTAAGCCTTCAATCCAAGTGTAAAGGATGGGGAACAGCGCCGAACTTTGCGTGGAGGTCTCGTAGTCGGCTAGTGCCCACATCTTGACTAGAGCATTGAGTGCCGTCAGGATAGACGGTCCAGCATCCAACCCCTCTGGCCAGCGGGGGCTCCACTCGGCGATCACCGTCGTCACGAAGCGTTCCCAGACACAAGCCCCAGATGCATTACGCGAAACGAGAACATCTCGCGTGAGGAGACATTCGTACGCTGAAGCTTTGAGCGGCTCAGAGTACGCTGGGTGGTTCCGGGCTTTTTTCGAGAGACGCCCACCCTTTTCGAGATTGAAAGCGGCAAATATCGTTTCCGCTGGTGATAGTCCACGATTGTCTAGAGCCGGCGCTTTGCAACCCTTCTTGAGCGTTCGTACAAGCTCTGGCGTTGCAGATGCGTTCAAATAATGTAGCACAGACCGCCCGTGGTCATCAACAGCATTGGGGTCCGCGCCAAACTCGAGCAGGCTTGACGCCAAAGGTTCAGAGCCCCATTCGGCTGCTAGAAATAGCAGAGGCTTCGGGCTGCGAAGATACATCGGGTCTTTCTTGCACCATTTGAGGAGGTGCAAAGCCCCGAATGGTGGTTTTGGTGACGACTTGGGACCTTTTATCATCTGCTTGAATGGGTAGATGATGCCTTGAGCGATCGGAGTCTGTCCCCCACGCATCCTTGCCCTCAGATTCTGGTCTTGGTTCTCGTCGTTCTCAAGAAGGCAATTGATCAGATCAATGTCGGAGTTCGCCGCCGCGACGTGCCAGATGTTTCTCCCGTCCTCGTCAGTATCAGTCGTTTGTGCTCCATGACTTAGAAGAAGGTTGAAGACATCGGGAGATTCAGACAACAACAATGGTGTTTGATTCCTTGGGTTCCGAACATGGACGTCCGATCCAGATTTCAGTATGAGATGGGTCAAAGCCAAGTCATCGGATTCCACCGCCCAATGTAAAATGGACGTCCCCTTATCCGGAACGTCGGGAGAATCACCGGTCGGTTGTAAAGACGGTATCTCCTTGTGTAGGAAGGCGTTGGGGTCCCAGCGCGGATCTTCGGTGAGCCTTCGAACGACGTCCACCTCACGATCCTGGACTGCCTCCCGAACGAGCGTAGTGTAAGCCTTGGGGGTCACGTCCAGAAGTGGGGAGGCTCGCTGGAGATATTCCGGTTCAAGATCGAAGAACCCAATCATTTCATATACACCCGTGGCTAGCATTGACATATCGTTGTAGCTGTCATAGTTGATGACGGCTCTGTCCAAAATTACCGGTAGAACACTACCGAGGAAATTATGATAGATCGGGGGAAATGGGATTGGCCAATTTTTCAATGTTGATCTCTCTGAGCGACTTGAGCGAAACAATGTCAGGAAACGGTCGTCGAAAAAAGAGACGTCGGGATTGTGGTCCATGATGTTGAGAAATTTCTCTGGTGACTGAAGAAAGTTGCACACAAGAAATGCCAAGGTAGCCAGAGACACAGGCTCATCTTGACTTGGCCCAATGATGGAAGAATCAGTCGCTTTCAATGCGCCACCGGCATTCTGGAGAATGACAAGGGTCCCATTTTGATTGACCGGAGTACGCATGTCTGCTAAGAGCTCCACTGGATCTGCCACGCGTCCGAGGAAAGCATTGGGACCAAGTAAGGCGCAGTAGAACGGTGTTCCCCAGGGGCTCCTCATTCGGACAGACTCCGGGTCGGCAGATATCAGCCACCGGCAAACTTCGGTCATGCCCAACGCAGCTGCGACGTGAATAGGACGAAGCGAAGGGTCGGAAACTTGTGACATCAAACGCACAAGAGGTTTCGTCGAGAAGTTCGGGGACGTGGGATCAAATCGTTCGGGCCACTGTTGGCGCGCGTATCCGAGAACCCAGTTCTCAAAGTTCCCTGACTTCAGTTTTGGAGAGAAAAGGTGCTTGAAATCGGTTTGAAAGGCATACTGTGCCGTTTCGGGAGTTGTGATCCCGTCTCGGCGAATACTTCCCCAGTGCTTCTCAGCAAGCTCTGGCAGTCTCAGCGCGTACGTGCCATAGGATGGCCGTTCCACATCTCTCTCCGCCAGCTTCGCCTTGTACACGTAGTATTCACCTGGCTTGGCTAGCTGAACATCGGGGCCACAGATCTGCTCGACACATGCCAGAGCATCGTTGTAGGAGCTATCATGATGGTGAGGGTCCTTCAATGTAGACAGCGCAAGCTGAGGCCGTTGTTCTGCGACAGATGAGGAGCCAATGGTAGATAAGCAGAGCTCGAAGTCAAGGTGGTGATCGGTGGCTGCCGCTGTTCTGAGGCCGCTTAAAACAGCGCGAAGCTTGACGAGGATTTTTGCGTCAATATTTTCCCTTGGACTAGCCAGATTCAAGTCGGTCAAAGTGCCATCCAAGGTGTCGAGCAGGTTGCGACCAGTTTTCGGTCCGTCGAACAGGAAGTCCAGCTCTCGCATGCGGAGCTCCTCAATAAGCAATGCTAGGCTCTGCGTGGCACCGACAAGCAGCCTGAGAGTAGTGACGACATCTCGAAGCGGCTGCGAGTCGTCGTTCACGGCATGTTGGCGAAGCGAGAGGTACGCCGAGAAGGTCTTCGCGTGGACCTCCTCCAGAGCCTGGGCCCAATCTCGCTCGGGGCTAGCGTCCATGCTGGCGGCGGCGATGACGGACACCCGTCGGCGAGCCTAGGTGGGTAGTCTGGCTCGAACTCTGTGATTGCGAAGGGCACTCGATACCATCCGGAGGCCTGGGAGGTGGGAGATTGAGGCCAATTGAGACCGCGGGGTAGGCGATGGCTTGGGAGGGTTAGGACGTGGAAGGAAGGAGGACGTCTCGTCGTCGATCAAGGGTCGGGAAGTTAAGGTTCCGTCCCGGAGGGCAGTCGCGCTTTACAGGCAGCGACTGGCGACAATAGGAGCCGCAATCATGGGCAGGATACAGCACGGCTCCGCTACTCCGCCTGACTTTAGCGGTCGGTCTCACAGCTCATAGATTATGTAAGGCGACATGGCACCACGGAAGCTTGGACCTCCTCAGATTGGGCCTGCACTTTTGGTATTTGGGTGAATATGAGGTGAAGCTTGCTGGTGCCTTGAGTATTTGATAATACTTCTAAAATAGACAAGAAGTTTATCAATTTGGGGGGAGTTTTGCATTGAGGAAAGGATATGGGATCTCAACCTTCAAAGACAGAGTTAGTTATTAACTTATCTCATCAGGATGTTCGCAGCAAAGGGCCCCAAATTTTGTATACTTTTCTTCTCCATCAATGATTTGTAGGAGAAAACATTGGTTAATTATTTCGGAGAGAGAAAAAAGTATTTTACAAGCTGCAAGCACTTGTTCAAGTGTTCAGACCTCATCAACCGTGTTATGCAGAATCTTTCAAGATGCAGAAGGGACGAGCGTTTCTGCACTACTACATCATTCTTCATCATTTTGCAGACGGCGCAGGTTGCCGATAAGAGAATGTCCGGATCGCCAATGTAGCCATCGGCGCTATGGGGAGGATTTCCCAGCCGCGGTTTGTTCTTGAGATTAATCGAAGATACTGTCCAGACAGAAGTGTTTTGTCTTGCAAAGAGAAATCTTACAGGATTACCCCATTAAGATTGGTTCAGCTAACGTCTAGCACCCACCGTATGTTTATTTGATTTCGTAATAAGAAATATGGATCTCCAGACCGGATCAAGCCTATGTGTGGCTAGCGGCAGCTGAAATAAATGAAGCTGTCAAGTCCGGTAGTTGTGACTGAAGGTCAATGTCACTGTCATGAATGGTCTCGTGAGGTGTGTTGAGCAGAACGTGCTTTCGTGAGGCCCGGGCTGCTGGCATGGCGGCACACCGATGGCCTGTTCCCAGTCCTCAATGAGGGGGAGCGTTTGTTAGGTCCCGGGGCTGAATGAGCACTCTGTGATCTGAGCTCATGTCCGGGAGCAGAACTGATTCGAAACTGGTCATTCGTGGTTTGCAGGTTTCTCGAATGGGAAATGGCTACCATGTTTTCGTTCCACGGAGGAAACTCCGTGGAACCAACTAACGAGTGGACCTTTAATGACGCTTCAATGTGTATTTAGTGACTAGTATGAGTCCATGGTGATGAAAAGTGCATGTTTCTACGATCAGTGATCGAATAAATCGGTCTGCGTTCTCCGTTCTCCATCTAAAGCGTGGCGGCTGCAACATCCAGCCATAGCCATGTCTTGCATTCAAGATGCCCAGCCCTAGATCTCTCCCCCAAGGATGGGACTACTCGTCAGGACTCAGGAACACGCAGTCTCGCACAATATCCACTGATTAACGCAGGGGTTCCCCACAATCTCACCGGTGCCAGGCGGTGGATGATGGGCGCTTTCAAGCCCTGTCTGTAGTGACTGATGTTCAGCCATTGCCCATCCAAAGGATTAAACTTTGTGACAGAATTGCTTTTCGTGCATTCCTGAAAGTGCCATTTGGTGTCTCGACGGAAACAGACAAGGCATCAACGGCTTAACGGCGGGCGTTGCGCAGAGGTGTGGACGCGGTGTCTACCGGTGAGGCTTGACGGATGAGAAAGAAAGACTGTTTGAGGCGTTGGCAGGAGGGCCCAGCCCTCCGCCCTACGAGGACAGTGTGGCTTGCCATGTGTGGCGAGGTTTCTGGACTGTGCCTCGCTTTCCCCAATTTTCTCTCCTCCTCACCACCAAGTCCAACACCTCCACCACCACCACCACCACCACACCAACAATCACTCCGATGGCCGTTCGACTGCACAGTGGAAAAAGGCACCGAAAAAACGACATCTAGCGCGGTTACACAGACCGCCGCCTCTTTCGTCCGAACCTGGCTTCCCGTCTTCCTGCAGCTGCGATCCCTGCAAGCACCGTCTGATCGTGTCTCCCGCCCGGACCAGACGAATGATCCTCATCTTCCATTCTTTCCTAAAATCGCCGTCTTCGTCAACATCGCCAGCATGGACCTCTCGCCAGACTTCCATCAGAGCAGGCCGGACTGTTTGTCGATCGCTTCACACCTGAAGACGGCCCCCAAATGGGCGAGGCAGTCAGCCGGGAGGACCAAGACCTGATACACCCGGGGCCCAAAAGCCAAACGCACAGCCGTCTCTGGCTCTTCTATCCTTTTTTGGCGCGTCGTCTCCGTCTTCGTCTCCGTCTCCCGTTCCCCCATCCTGGAGCTCCTCGTTCGAAGCGACCACCGTTCTGTTCTAGCCGCGACGGTCACCGGGCCGCACCACCACCAATTACCCGCACCACCACGAACTACGAAGGCCATCTCGGAGTCACCTCGCAACCAAATGGAGCCGTCTCGCGGGTACCGTTGTCTCCCGGCCGAGAATGACGCCGCCCCCAACAACCAGACTATTCCGTGATGGGTTCCAGCCGTTCGTCTCCAAGAAGCGACATGTCCCATTGCATCTGCGACATGTCGATGGCAGCCGAAACATTCATTATGATGAAACGCCGGCACGGGATCCCGCCCTATTCCCATCCACCTGGCCAAATCATTGCCCCCCGTTCGCGTGTCCGTATGGTCCTCGGGACGGATACTGTCAGGGACAATCCCAACACCGCCTGCATGGCCTGCCTTGTTCTCAGCATGCCTGCCTCGTCGCCTGTTGACCGCCGCTTTCTGCGCGTCGCCAAATCCGCACCCACTCAAGCTCTTGTGCCAATGTGCCCACCGGCTGCAGCATGCGACATTCCACCGCCGCCATCGCCGCCACCGGCCAAAGCGTCGCAACGGCGTCGAACCCCTTCATATCAAGCCCACGACAGGGACAGGCGTCCCAGCCAGGCGGTCTGGGTGTGTCGTCCACGCTCGAAATAGGGCCCCGTGCTACTCCATCGTCACGCAATGGCGGGAGATCGCCTACCATGTGGCCCAAAATTCCCTGGTCAACCCTGCTCGTCTCGGTCGTCCTCGCTGCTCTCCGTCATCCCCGCCAGACTTCAGATGGCATGGTTGCCAATCCCTCTGTTTATCTTAGCGCCAACACAAAGCACTCGTCCCAAAAAGAGGCCCGGGATACCGACTTCTCGACGCCGCCACCATCAGCTCGACGAACCAACCATGACGCACGGCCTATTGCTTTTTTTACCACGCGCAGCTGGCAATAGCAACACCCCTGGTGCCGGAGCCTAATACGACAGACCGATGCTTAGCCTGGCCCTTGAATCGACGAGGCAGGCAATGCGTCCCCGTTCCTACCTGCACCTGCCCTGCCGACATGCCATTGATCGACGCTTCTCGCGCCTTATACCGGCATACTGCGAGCGTTCATGCATCTCCCGAGATCAACGTTCACTGTGGGAAATACCCAGGGCCGCTGAGCGGACGCCGTCTGTCGTGTCCGTTTGTTCCTGGGCGTGCTACGGGGTACAGCGTGCCCGACTTTCCCCCGCAAGTTCGTGGCGTCGCCCTAAGACATCCTACTTGCCATGGCGTTTGACAAGCCTGCCACAACACCAAAGAGAAGTCTGCCTGTGCGAGTCAGGATCTGCCCACTGCTGCCTCTTCTATAAGCATCTGGGACCGCCGTCTTTTCCATCTCCAGAGGAACAACCCCTCTTGCTCCGTGGTGGCATGTGGTATCGGCGTCCGTCACTCTGTTTCTTTACTCAAGGTAGGATGCAACGGTAGCCTTTGTCCAACGTCTGATTTTGATCTACTTGGAAACCAATCTTCTTTAATCTCTTCTTCTTTTCTTCTTTTCTTTTCCTTCTTTCGGCCCAGCCTCCCAGACGGCTATTACAATCACTACACACTCATTTGCAGACGCTCATTACTATCAAATTACAGCAACAACATGTCTTCTATGTCCAGGAGATCGCCGGTGACGCCACCGTACGACAATGATTACAACCACAGCCCAAAGGGCCTGATGGACCCGAACATGAAGATTACCCCGCCGCCCTCTTCGTGTTTACCAGTCCCCACCATGACTTTCTCGCCGCCCGCGACCCCCCGCAGTGTCCGACCGAGCAAGATGTCTCTCCGTTTGAGAAGCAATTCCGGCTTGACATTACATACAAACGAAGACGCTTTCCGCCGGTACACCGACTACAACCCCGATGGCTCCCCGAGATCGCCAACTTTCGGTCCCGGTACGTGGACAAGCCTCGACAGTATCTCCACGAGTTTGCGCCGGAGCTTCGGACCGCCCGTGATGGAAGCGGAGCCAACCGAGACGTTGCCTATTCCTGACTTCTTGGGCCGCGAAGTTTTCCAGATGATTCTCGGCAATGCGCAGACGTCACAACGATTTTTCCACTTCGCCTCGAGCCGCGGAAGTGGTCCCGATATCGAGTTCCTCCTTCGAGTCCAGGAGTATTCCCGTTGCTTGGCGCAGTTTGGAAAGCAGGCTTCATCAATGCCGACGCCCGCCAACCTGCCATCTACCGTCAGCAAGTCACTTAACGCAGACATGAAGCAACTGACTGGATGCGTGTTGCCCGGCCTCGACTCACTCTTTGGAGAATCCAAGCGCTGTGTAGAACAGAGAGTTGCGCGCTCCATTTTCCCTGCTTATGTCAAGCATCAGCTGGCTCTCTGCACTTCAGCTTCGTTGTCGGGCACCCGTGGTCCCAGGTATCCGGGCCTTGGCGAGTCTTTCTGTCTCACCGATGCTTTGAATCCCGAGAATCCTATCGTCGCCGCATCGGACGCTTTTGTTTCGCTCACCGGCTTTTCCAAGATTGAGGCTCTGCCACGAAACTGCAGATTCCTTCAAGGTGGCCTTACCGACCAGGACACCATCAAAAGAATTCGCGAGGCTGTGGTGCAAGAGGAGGAATCACTAGAACTGATCCTCAACTATCGCCGCGACGGAACCCCTTTCTGGAACTTGCTCTTCACCTGCCCACTCACAGATTCCTCCGGAAAAGTCCGCTACTACCTCGGAGGACAGGTTGACGTTTCAGACCATGTCACCGGCTACAAGGACCTCGTTCGGGTCCTCAACTTTGGTCCGGCGCTGGACGAAACACCGAAAGACGACAACTCGGGTCGGGAATCTCGAAGCAGCCGGAGGATGAGCCGAACTAGCAGCCGTGACCGCAAGACGGAACGTCGGACAAGCCTCCGCAACAGGGATAGTCTCCACAACAAAGGACCCAAGAAAAGCCTCTTTCAACCATTCCGGAAGCATGCCACGCACAACAACGGCGGCAACAACAACCAGGAAAACGCGTCACCGTCGCAGGGAGTGGGGCTCGGACTTGAGCAACTCCTTACCGTTGGCTCAGAAGAACGCCTCTCTCTTGGCTCTCAGGTCGAAACCGTTTACGAGGCGTACAGCCGCTTCATTGTTCTTCAAAACACGGAGGGTCCGTCTGGATTCCCGCCACGCTCGTCGTCATTGCCAGCCGACCCTAGCAAGCGGAAAGCGCCTCAACTGAGCGTCGCTTACTGCTCTGCCGCGGCACTCGATGTTCTTGGTCTGGGGCCTGTTGCTGACAGCATCACGCACCGGGACATCTTCACAGTGCTGTCCGAGCTGGCAGACTCGCCGTCCGTCACGAAGAGTTTCAAGAACACTGTGCGCGAGCGCGTGATTCGGGACGGCAAGACCGCCACGTTGGACGTTAAGCTGGGAGGCGGGTACCTCGCCCGCAAGGGCAGTCTCATTGGTCTTGGTGGGGGTAGGTCCTCGAAGGACGACTCCGATGGAAGTTCGAAGAAGCCCGGGAGGCCCGTCAGCAGGTCTGGGTTTGCAAGTCTCGTCGGCGAGGCTGGAAAGATGGAGAAGCTCACCACCTATTGGACCCCATTGAAAAACGTTGAGGAGAAGGTTGAATGGATTGTACTCATCATCACGCCCATGAAATGAGGCGCACACACCCTATTTTATATGTAATATTAATGTATATAACGCAAGGGAAATATGGAGGGATCAAGCAGGATGCGGGACAAAGGTTTAGATAGATACCACCGAAACACCTCGGCCCCGGCGGCGGTCAAATACATCAAACATGACAATCGCAAACGCGGGTCCAAATGATCGTCTTTAAGTGCTCACAAGTCTACCTTTTCACATCCTCTTCTTAGCCGTCCAGAACTGCGTTACTTCTCATCCCATCAGCAAAAAGCCCCAATTTTCACGAGGAAACTTTATGTTTGAACGACAGAGACTCACCATAAGTGAATTTCAGTAACGTGTCTGGCTGATCAGCATACAGGCTGTCGATGCTCTTTCTTGCCGCATGGTCTACGTCGAAACCGAGCAGATCTGCCAGCTGGAGCACTTCCTCGGCGGAGAGCTGGAGAGCGGTATGGCTGCCCCATTTGAGCGCTGCGCGTACACGTTAGATGACAAGACGGGGGAAGGCAGAGATACAGTAAACGCAACATACGTCCAAGGTTGACCCAGACCCCACCGGGCTTCAGCAGCCGATGTATATTACTCAAGAAGTCGATCACGTTGTTCGATATGTCGATGAAGAACAGCGTGACGACGGCGTCGAAATGTTCGTTCTCTGGGAACTTTTCCAAGAAGTCGCCCTCGATGAGCTTGACGGTCTTGTTTGGCCAGTGGTCCGGCACCGTCACGGTGGAGTAGCGCGAGGAGGGGTTGGCCTGATGAGTCCATTTGGTAACGAAGGGGTGCAGAGTGTGCTGGTGAAGGGAGCTCGTGTGGTTTGTGAGGAGGTGGTAGGCCAGGATGGATCCGTAGTCTAGCTCGTTGGCCGTGACGTCGTACCCTACGCTGTATGTGAGAATTTTGGAAGGCATCGAGACTTTTAAATTACCCAGTGAAGGAAGAACGCACCTAGATCGGCAATGTCGCTTGCCAGCCTGCCCATACCGCTCCCGGGCACAAGCACCTTTTTCCCGTTCCCATCCTCGCCAAAGTGTTGCTCAAGCCCAGCCAGAACAGGCGGGAAGACAGCCTGTCTCTCCTTCTTGCCCTGTGTGCTCCAATCTCGTGAGAGGTGCCCAAACGCGAGGTCTACAAGGCCGAAATCAGCGTCTTCGTGGTCTTCCAACGCCGCCTGAGGGTCAATGTGGTAATGCGCCCTCGCGATCTGCGCGACCTGTTCCGTGAATTGGGCGTTTACATCGATCCCCTGCCTGGCCTTCTCAAAGTGTGCGGGATATCCGAGCTTGTTGCTTAATGCCTTCTGCGCGGATGACTGCTTGGAATACCGCGCGTGCTTGCGCTGGAGGACGCGTTCTGCGAGGAGGGGGTATTTCTCGAAGGAGGTGATGGCGTGGGCCAGTCCATCGGGGAGGGAGGAGTATCTATGTTTCTTCCCGCCTTCGGGCCCTGCATGCTCGCCGGCAGATTCAAAGGTTTGGTTGGTTGATGCGGGAGTGGTAGCAATGGAAGAGGTGAGCGCGACGTGAAGAGCTTCGGCGCGCGAAGAGAGGTAGGAGATGACGACAGCGACGTCAGATACGGAAGAATAACCACGGATGGCGAGGTAGAGAGGAAAGAGGATGAAGAGGGAGAGCGCGAGGAAGCGGGAGGGATAGATCGAAGTATGCATGGTCGTGATTGTGGCTCCCATATCGATGCGAGTGGAAGACCAGTTCTTCCTACGGTAGGGAGTGGGAAAAAGTTTGATGAGAGGATGATGCAGGGAGAAGGAAAGACCTCCTAGGAAATGTGAGATGGAGCTGCAAACTTGTGCCGCAATTGCTGCTCTGCTGACTGAGACAAGGATGATCGCATCTATCAAGAATGGTGACCAATCCTGCACATGCTGACTACATGGGAGATTTCTTATATTCCCATCTATTAGTACCGCAACCACTATGACCATTTAGCTCTCCTCCGAGTCTATCTTTACAGCTCAAACCACATACGACAGACATGGGTTGCTCGATTTTGTTTCTTTGCCTACTCGCCTTTCTCACAATCTTCCCCAGCCGTGGACAAGCACAACGGTGCGGCAAGCTACTTACACGTAAAGAATGGCGGACGTTGACGCATAGCGAGAAAGCCGACTGGGTGGTAGCTGTCAAGTGTTTAGCAGGCATACGACACGAGCGGCTGTCTTTTACGCCGGACCAGACGGTTCTCGAGGGGAAGAGGAGTCTGTATGACGACTTTTCTTACTCCCACGCAGCAGTAGAGCACAGCGCACATAGAAATGCCTACTTTCTGCCGTGGCGTGAGCCTCTCCCCCAAACACACACTAGACTTGTTAATTGCCTACTCATGCGAGAACAGACCGGTGGTTCACCTACATTTTCGACTCGTCCCTCCGCCGTACTTGCGGGTACACTGGCTCAACGCCATACTGGGACTGGTCGCGCGATCACGCAGACTTGTTCAGCTCGCCCGTGTTCGAGGACTCTGCCGAGTACGGGCTAGGCGGAACGGGTGACTGCGACTCCTCAGAGGCCGACTGTGCCGTCGAAACGGGCGCCTTTTCTAACTTGGAGCTCGCCTGGCCAGTCCCGCACCGACTGAGGAGGAATCTCACCCTCATCACCGGCTGGTTCGAACACGAGCTACCTCAAAACCGCACTCTGGGCCCGGAATTCGTGCGCAACTCGACCGAGCAGACCACTGGCGACTTTTTCAAGTTTCAGCACGCAATGGCACTGATGCACAACCACATACACAACTTCGTTGGCGGCGATCTGGCGGGAGACTGCCCGAAGGCATTGCCGGAGGCGGATTGCCGGGACTTGGCAGTCAGCTTTACGCCCAATGACCCGCTCTTCTGGCTGCATCATGCGCAGCTGGACCGGTTGTGGAACAAGGTGCGTGTTGCTTCCCTTGTGCCTTGTTGTTGCAGTAGCGTACAATGTTTGCTGACATGAGATGATGGGGTTGTACAGTGGCAGCGCCACCACCCATCCAACTTCGCCGCTTTCTCCGGAATGCCCCTGAACCCGAAGAACATGAGTGACCCACGCTACGATCTGGACGCGCACGCAGGTCATCGCATGCCTTTCGACGTTCAGAGTGTGCCCGTGGCGCCGAGCGGGGTGTTTGACACGGAGGCTTGGCCATTGTGTTATCGGTATTCGGACGAGGAGTGAGAGGGACCGTTGGATCAAGACCGCATAAATTTTGTAGTTCACTTTTAGACATTCACGTTAGACTCATATTGAGTTCAAATGAGAAAATGTGTCTGGTTTCGTATATGAAGAACTGAGAGAATGCAAAGAGTAAGAAAACTCAACACGTTGATATTTGTTCAATTTTTCAAACACTTCATCAATCTGTTAGTAGTCTGGCCTTCACACAAGGCAGAATCTCTATAAACTGGACTCCTTGATCCTTTCATACATCTCGGGTGTCCACTTCTCATGCTCGCTCTCCATCCAATCGTGCACCTGTCTCCAGTCCCGGCAGGTATGCACAGTTCCTCCGCCCGTAGCGACTTTATCACCATTAGGCAACTTCTTGCTAGTACCGCCTGCCTCTAGAGTCGTGTCGGCAGCGCAGAGAATGCCCTGGCGCAGGTAATGAAAACAGTGCCATGTATGATCTGACCCGTCGTCCCCGTTGACGATCACCGCGCGTATGTGGTTTAGGCAGTGCATTTGATGCCACATCGACACGCCGAAGGCGTAGTGCTCCTCCCCCAGAAAGACAAAGCCTTTGCCGGGAGGGCGAATCGCGTTCCATTCGGCTGTGGCCGCAATGCCATCCATCCCGTAGTGGTCGAGGTCGTCATGGAAGTCGGCTTGAATGGTGCGAACATTGATGGGAAGCTCTCGAGGCCGGTCATCTTCTAGGTATGCTGATATTGAGTTAGTAATGGTGGTGAGGAGACGGCTTGGGATATGAGATATGGCGTACTGTATGCTCGCGATCCGCGGGTCAAGATGCGGAGGGAGAAGAGCAGAGCCCCCAGGTTCAGGACAAGACACACGCTCAACGCTGCGAGCAGGCCGAGGGAGGGGCCTCGTAACTGGGTGGTAATGGACCTGAGGAACATCTTGGTGTATTGGTAGTGTTGAACTTCCAGTCCAGCAAAGAGAGAGCGCGATTCTTTTCAGCGCCAGCAGCGGTCGACTTGAGCTTAACACAACTATGGCCGCATGTATCCGCTGTAAGTTGACTGAGAAGTTAGGAATTGTTGTCCGAGAATCGAGGCAACTGCAAGCTCGGTTGTCAGGCTGCTGCATTCAATCAACCCCTCATTCGAATGATATCGTCAATGTCGAGGAAAGCACGAGTCAGCAGCGACGATTCACGAACCACGGAGACCGTTGTCACAAAGGCTATCCCGTTCGTAACGAAAGCAGGTAGTGCTACGTAGGCAAACACTGGGATTACTCTTGAGCTTGTCACTTACTGTACTCTAGTCCGGGCGTGTTGCCTGTGAAATTGCCGATCGATCACGTCAGTGGAGCTTCGCCCGGCTAGATAGATGGAACAAAAGTTCTAAATCCTGTTGACAGATCATTCAGAGAGCTTACCATCTGGAAGCCCTGGCCCAGCTAGTGGAGATCTCAGCCAGCTCGTCACAATGTTGCTTGATCACGCCAGTTACCTAAACCAGAGCTACCGAATGGACCTGTAATTGACTCTCTAGTGAGAATTGACTTACTATAGCCTATCATTTACTTCTAGAAATGTTGTATCGCTCTCTCGCCGTTAAGACCAAAAAGGCAAGTCGTACACATTTTCGAGCTGAATGTTTATGGAGGCACTTCTGCTGACTTTGGTTCACGTCACTCCCGTTATTCAGAACATGATTGGTGAGACTACGAGGCAGTTAATTGATTCCCTAAACGGCTCATGCGCAACGCCAAACCACTTGCTGTACAGGTGTGTTTTCTTGCATATTGACATCCTAGCAGGCAGCGACACGCGAAGATCTCCTTTGGACTCAATAAAGGCCCATGCATCCGAGATTCCGAAAGCATCTTAAACTATCTGCGGGGACTTAATCTTACCATGACTGCAGGTTTAGCGCGGTTCAACGCTTGCTTCCGATCGCCATCCTCCAATCGGCAGGCGACTACACTCGTGCCGCTACGGCACAGATCTATGCGCCTGCTTCCATCATGGGGTCCACGGGCTATTACCTGCCAAGGCTGACGAAAGATGGAGACTTGACATCTTGGCCAATGTTTTGGGAAGCTTGATGAGATCAAGGCGAACCAAGCCAACATGGCCTGGTTCGCGGCGACTTGGCACGCAATTGACAAGCATTGTCATGCAAGAATCCTTCGCGGCGTTGGGGCGGAGCCTATGAGAGTTACCAACTCGACACCCGCTCCCCTCCGTGCGTGCTCCGCAGAGGCTATTTGTGGGAGGGGCTTTCTGAGGATCATCTTTAGTCCAACCATGTAAACACTTGATGGTTGGCTGTTCCGTATGACAAAATCCTGCCCTGGATCTATTTCGTGATCCGGGCAATAACCGGGTGCGGGTGTGAAACCTTGTCACCTGGGCTCACTCAGCACATCGTGATTTTTCAACTCCCGCCTAGCTGGGCAAAAGAAATGGGGGGCGGGGATGGGAAGACAGTTCCCGAAAGCCAGTCAGAATCTAGGCCATGAGCCGTCAGGCCTGCGGACATACCCGCAAACTACCCCTCTCGTGTCTGTAGATCAGCCGCGTACTCGCGGTTGCAAATGACGAAAGACGTTAGACTACCACTCTTTGCGGCCCTTTAGTCGAGAGAACGGCAGCTCGTACGATATTGCCATCGGCGAAGGACGACGAACAACAGCTCGTAAGACTCGACCTGTTTCAGTAAGGAGGGAACTTTCGTGCAGCACCATACCTTAGTCGAATCGGCGACAGAGAACGGAATATGCGGGCGGGAGAAGTTACAAGATCAGGATCCAAAGTTAATGATTGTAAATCAAGCGAGTGAAGCCTCACAGGGAAAGGATACTCGTCAAGCTGTGTCGTGGAGGCAATTCTAGCCACTTGTTGACCCAGGAATGGCGAATGTAAGTAGTTTTCGCCGGTATGCAGCTCAGTGTACATGCCGGCGAATCCTTCGAAGTCTTGTTGAAGGCTTTGATGGTCATTATTCGTACTCACTACCCGAGTCTTTGTCCGCTTGAGAACGCGAAACACATAAATTACCTCGGACACAACGAGCATCAGCAGCTGCTGATCAACGAAACATCTCTATCCTCAAATTACCCGTGAGAAGCATTTATTCAGCCACCCACCGCAAAACTCCAAACATGAAGTTTGCTATCACCCTGCTCAGCCTTGCCAGCCTCGGCCTCAACATCCTCCCTATTCAGGCCGCCGCCGTTCCGGCCGCTGATCTGGCTCGCCGAAATACCTATGGTGGGGTTTCCGATGAGGTCGCCGTCGAAAAGCGTCACAGGTATGCTCTTGATGACGATGAGGCAGCCGTCGAGAAGCGGCACAAGTACGCCTTGGATGACGATGAGGCCGGTATCGAGAAGCGTCATAGGTACGCTTTGGACGATGACGAGTCTGCCCTCGAGAAGCGTCACAGATACGCTGTGGACGACGATGAGGCAGCCGTCGAGAAGAGGCACAAGTACGCTCTGGACGATGACGAGTCTGTATGAATCCAGAGACAGTAATGGCAAGATGAGGAAAATTGGGAGTCTCGTTATGGGGAATTTTCTGTACGGAGCAGGTTTAGCTAGCTGACGAGAAGGGGAGATGTAGCACGGTGCAACTGCACTTTTGCGAACTTCCAGTGATCGTAGTTCGGTGCTTGGCTGAGGAGTTGTTGACAATTTTCACCGCACTCGTTACAGCAGTATATCACATTCAACCAAGTTTTTATCAAATGTTTTCTCGATGATCTTTTCCATACGTGTTCATATTATTCCGTGTCTTTGCGGAAGCTGGATTCTATGTTTCTCTTCAGATGATAGCACGGTTTTACAACGAGCCGTTGCCCTTTAAGGCAGATTGGAGCGCAAAGCTGCGATTCTGGTAACAATATGTATATGATCAGTAGAGGTAGACATCTATTCACGTCTGCTACGCCTAAGATAAACCATTGTCTCTACCAATTTAAGCCGCACCTTAGTCAGACATACCCATCCTGCAACTACAAAAATTCATCCGGCATTGGGATCAGTGTTTGGTTGCCGGCAGCACACATAGCCGGATGCTCTTCTGGGAGAGCCTCTATGTCGGCCATTTTGATATCAGAGCACTATCTTCGCATTAGTATCAGCTTCGCTATTCGAGGTGTCGGGGTAACAAACATAGTATTCCACGTTCCCAGTTTGTGGATCCCTCGCCTCGAAGTACATGACCCCCATTTCGCCGACCTTGGTCTGAAACGGTATCGTCACATTCACACACAGCTGCCCCCAAGGCTGGATGGGCACATCCTGTAGGATGGTGTGAGTAAAGTCGTCTCTATCCCTCGGAACTCTGCTCCGAGAATAGAGCGCCGTCACAAGGTCTCCAGGGTGACCGGAGAAGGAGAGAAAGGTGCGGGAGCGGTGGGCGTATCTTTGGGGGTTGTGCACGATGTCTCCTTCTCTGTTTCAGTTTACGCTGCTGCTAAACGGGAGGCGGAAGTCATCATACGACAGAAAGGATTGTACTGGTCTATCTCCGGCCGGGTCCAGGGATTTTGGCCGCGGGACAACCAGGGGAACTGGACATGAAAGCCAGCATGTGCGGCGGATGTGGGGTTGATACCGATGCCGAGGGCAAACAGGAAGGTGATCGCGGCGCGGATGGAGGGCATGGTTGACTGAGAGAATTCAAGTGCCGCACGATGTTGATGTGACGATGCATCTGTCCTCCACAGCAGAGAGAGAAAGAGAGAGAGAGAGAGCCTAAACTGAAGTACCTCAGGCTCAGACGGTCTGATTCGCTTCACTATCGAGGCCTTCACTACCTACTAGGAGGAGCTGCAAATACATACAGGAATGCCAGAGGTATCTTGCTTACCATGCATGCAGATCCATAATGTGAAGTCAATACAAAGCGATGTGTATGGTCGCCGAGCTGGGTATTTGCGCGGACGGAGTGAATTCAGAAGTTCCTGAAACCCTGAACCATTTAGGCAGCCATGCGTACCATGGCCGGGCGTGATGCAGGTCCACAATGTTGCAATCTCTGGATGTTGCTTTCCGAGCTGACTGTGCCGCATGCATGTTCAGTACTTCGGTGAAGATCAGATCTTACGGGATATGAGTTACGCAGTACTTACCGTTGCAGGGTAAGCACCATGAGCGCCACCGCCTACTCCCACTTCGCCTTCGACCACCGCATGCCGTCTCACTCCTCGCACTCGCCCTCCCTCTTTCACTTCAATCATCCTCTCTCTCTATTCTTTCTCCTCTCTCCCTTCTTGCTCGCGTGGCTCTGCTCCTTCCCCCCAACCTCTCACCATGTTCTCCGCCAAAGGAAAGTCCAACTCTTCCCGATATGCGCCCCTCGCGCTGCATGACAATGGCCAGTGCTCCAGCGTTACTGTCGAGAAGCGTTCCTCCTCTGAGGAGGACGAAGACGATGACCACTCTGCCCCCTTGCTGGAAACTTCAGAAACCCTCCCTGCGCTTGCGCCATCCAAGCCCTCGCAGCTACCCAGGCTCATCTTTTACCTCTCCTTCGCAGTAGCGCTTTTATCAGTTGCTAATGTTGCCCTTCTTCCGGCTACATTGTCAAAATACCAATACTACCCCTTCTCCGACTCTGAACTCGAGGCACTCCCCTATGGCGACGCAAGACTGGGGCTGGACAGGGCGGCGAAGATGCTGCCACCTCCCAAGGTCTATTACCACGCCTGGCCGGATAGAATTGTACGCGTGAGCCGGAAGCTCAAGAATGCCGTGTGGGGTCATGGGGCTCAGGTCTATGTCACTGTCGAGGTCTGCATTTCGTGTTTGCTCGTCCCTTCCAATAGCTGACAGAAGACAAGGACTCGACAATCATGCGCTTTCCCGTACCTTCCGCTGGCGTCAATGCGTGCGCAATCTCCTGGAAGCCGCCTCCTGAGAATTCTGCGCGTGTGAAAGACCTCGCAACCAAAGGCGACATAACGGAAGTCGAAGTCTGGCAGGTTATTGCGCCCTCGCCTACCTTGGCCCCTGTCGCTTCTGGGATGGACGAGCTCGACTACGACACGTTGTCGTACTCGGCCCTTCCCGTTCGCGGCGAGCTACTTGGCGTACTAGATCTTACAGCCCAGCCGAACAGCACAACAGTGGAGTTTGCCTGTCCCAGCGAGGCCGAGAGTCTGGTGGTGGAGATGAGGTGCCAGCGCGTGGCATGTCATGTAAGCTTCAAGCAAATTGATATGTTGCCAAGCTTTGGTTTCGAAATGGTAAGGCGACGGAAGTGAATGACTGCGGCAATATGACATCGGTGTACAAAGGCGGGGTAGCAGGGCAACGCTTGTGTATGTCGTGCTGCGGCACGGATCGGGCGTTCCTACATGTAAGCACCAACAAGGCGACCCCCCAAGTCTGTCTCTATAAGATGGTCAGCATCCATACTTTTCTCAAGTTTTCTCAACCCAGCCGTTTCGTGGTCGAACCCCCATCGCGTCCAATATGTCCACCCAACTCGACGCCGTCTCCATCGCTCGTGTCTCCTTACACGATGCCAAACACTTCAACATCCAGCTTTCCCAAACCGTTCATCGCTTGTCAATCCTGCAGCACTGGAACATTCCTGTCGGCTCCAGGGTCCTGGAACTAGGATGCGGCCAGGGTGACTGCACGACTGTTATTGCCTCAGCCGTGGGCGAGGAAGGGGCCGTGGTTGCGGTCGATCCGGCCGAGCTGGATTATGGTTAGTCCTTCGTTTACCTTGCTCTTCTGTCTCAGGATTCAGCTGACTGATGTGTCCTACAGGCGCTCCATACACTCTGGGCCAAGCACAGAGTCACATTTCTCAAGGGCCGCTAGGTAGCCGGGTTACCTGGGTCCAGCAACCGCCCTTGGACTATCTCTCTTCCCTCTCTTCCACCAGTGAAAGCAAGACCTTTGACGCAACAGTACTCGCTCACTGCATGTGGTACTTCGCGTCCCCCTCAGTCATTGTCTGTACCTTTCGGGCTCTCAAGAAGCACAGCAAGCGTCTACTCCTGGCGGAATGCTCGTTAGTTGCGACGGACCCCTCTGCGCAGCCTCATGTGTTAGCTGCCCTCACCCAGGCGGCGTTGGAGTGTCGCAAAAAGGATAGCGAGTCCAACGTGCGCACGGTGCTGGGGCCCAAGAGGCTGACCGAGCTGGCTCTGGCTGCCGGGTGGCAGTTGGAGACTGAGGCCTTGGTGCAATGTGGCGAGGGCCTGTTGGACGGGCAGTGGGAAGTCGGTGCTTGTCTTAGTTCTGATTTCGAAAGGGAGGTGGAGGAGCATGTGAGCAATGAGCGGGAGCGAGCTGTGGTTCTTGCATCGCGGGATGCGTGCGAGGCGAGTTTGAAGGGTGTACAAGGGGGTTTGAAAGATGTTAGGTCTATGGATGTTTGGGTTGCTGGTTTCGTCTAACCTGCGACAGTGAGCGTGTACTCAAAGCCTGACAACTACTTATGAGGCTAAGAGGCCTTGCAAAATGTTTAGAGCAAAAATTGGAAGGCAACAAGTCTAGAATAGAGAAGAGTGGCATTTCATGTGCTCTTATCGGGAACTTTTACTGGAAAATGTGAAGATTCGTTTCGTTGGTCTCGGCTCTACTTCTTTGCATGCAACTTTCCTAACTGATTAAATTTAGCTCGGTTCACATGAAAGACAAGAAAAGCCTCGTGTAAAGCCGAGACCGCAGTTTCCCTCAGGACGAGAGGGCAACTCTGTGTTTCTCTTGAGTACCTGCATGTGACCAACTCCTAATACGTCTCACCCGGAACGGATTTCTAAAGGTCTGACCCGGAAAGAGTATGGGTGGTCTTAGGTCTTTGCATTTCACTGAGCTTCTCAAAATCAAAAGACGATGGGGAAGGGAATCGAAAAGAAAAAAGGGCTTTTGCAGCTCAACACGCATACATGACAATTTTACATAAGATGAGAGCAATGAAGAGCCTGTCCGATCTGGGTCAGCTGCACCGCTTCCCCGTGCTTCTAAAGTTTCTCGTAATAGCGAAGAATTTCCCCATCTACCAATGCAGGGAAAATAGAGGGAAGGGACAGAGAACGACCCAAGTGTCAACGATCACGGGGAAATACCCTCCCAGCCACGCATCTTACTGACAGATTGCGGGGATCGTCTGAGATCCGGGGCAAGCAGGATAGGGGTTCACAAGGCAGCAACACTTTTACGAGAAACCATGCGATTTTCTGCAGACACGTGTATCTACATTGCATAATAAGAACAACATGCAACGCCGAACATGAAACGTTGCGTCGGCCGATCACCGTTCCCCGCCGGACTTCTGCACCCCAAGCGTTCGCTCCAAAGTTTATCTGCAAAAGAAAGGCTGCGAGGTTCTAGAAGACGGCCGGCGCAGAACGAGCAGGATGTGCGATGGGAAACCAGAAAATCACCCGCACCGCCGGCAGTGCGCCAGTTTGGCCCAACCCAGGACCGGCGGTCGGGACCGCAACGCGCATGACGGTGGGACGGGAACCACGCGGGGAAAAAGGGCCGAAAATTTTGAAAGGGGAAATTGGGGCACAAAAACCAACTGGGACGTCAACATTAGTAAAAGTAGTGCCAAGTGGATATTATAGCGTAAACATTAGCCAACTGGTGGACCTGCAACCGTAATGCGCACCTGAAAAGTTTTATGAGGCGTATTTGACAGTTTTTTCCCATGGTCAATGCTGTGGTCAATGCTGCATTGGCATTTTTTGGGGGACTTTTGGATCAGGCGATTGACTTTTTGGAAAAGTTGGGGTAGCTCATGTTAGCTTTGAGTCAACAGGAACTCAACAAGAATCATCAACTGCTGATGAAGCCATGTAGAGCAGCCAAGTCCGAGACCGCAGATGCAGCAACTCGTGAATAACCTGATGATGGCCTCACTTTGTGAAGCTGACCAAGCTTTCAGTTTCCACGAGAGAAGTTGCGGAAGGCTTCCGTTGGAACATGAGGCTCCAGTCCTGGCAGACAGAGGGTCCAGGTCGTCAAATCGCCACGCCCGAGTGGGCCGGACTGGAGTTGCGGGACCGAGTCAGTGCAGGCGCAAAGGGCCGTTTGCAGCGCCCATCCCGCCCGCGCGCCCACCCCCCGTCCGTGAAGGTCCTCAGTCTCGCTCTCTGGCGCGTGTGAGGACCAGAAAACGTGGACCGGACGCGCCGAGATCGCCTCGGCAGATGCCTCGTATGACATTTTGCCTCGTTGCTTTTTCAGCGAGAGAGGCCGATCGCGGCGCGCGTGGTGGATTATATCAAGAATCTGCAGTCCTGGATTCGGGGGTGGGAGTCATAGGAAAGGGTTTCAGGTGGAATTGGTTCTTCTTTGGCTTAATAGCGGTTTCCCCAGACGTCCGTGGTTTCTTTTTCCCTTTCCTCTGACCACACCTTGAATCTCTTCCCTCTTGCCAAGACAGAGTCGACGGATCACTCGACTTTTGTGACGTGGGAACAGGTGTCAGTCAACCACAACCCGGACGGCCGACAAGACTCCTCGAAACCTTAATATCAACCAGCAAGCTATCCAGGCTCTCACAACCTAGAAGGCACAAACATGGGCAACGCGACAGAGGTCAGCAGCAACCCCGAGATGGAACAGACAACGAAGAAGGATGTCGGAAACGACGCCGCGCCGGCCTACGCGCCCCCGGCGGAGGACAACAGTGTGCTCGCCGGCGAGGATGGTGAGCTCATCGACTACAAGACCCTCACCTGGTGGTATGTTGAGGCCGAAATTTGGACCGAGTCGCAACAAATCTTAACATCATGACTGACTCTTGACCGCAGGCAAGGTGGCATCGTCCTGATCGCTGAGACCGTCTCCCTGGGTATTCTATCTCTGCCTTCCGTTCTCGCGACTGTCGGTCTCGTGCCGGGTATCATCCTCATTCTCGTCATGAGCTTCCTCTCAACGTATTCCGGTCTGGTCTTGGCCGAGTTCCGCAAGGAATTCCCCTTCGTGCAGAACTTTGGCGACGCTGTCGAGGTTATCGGCAAGTCTATCGGCATGGGCCGCGTGTTCCAGGAGGTCTTTGGTTGGGCGCAGGTCATTTTCCAGGTTTTCGTCATGGGCAGCCATTTGTTGACCTGGACCATCTGCATGAACACCCTGACCAACTCGTCCACCTGCACCATCGTATGGGCTGTCGTCGGCCTCGCCGTCTTTGCCGTCCTCAACTTCCCGAGAACGCTCAAGTACACCAGTTGGATGTCCATGGCTTGTGAGTCTACTTTCCGTCGCATTTTGTGTCACGCAAGAACCGTTTTTGCTGACTCCAGGAATTAGCCTGCATCTCTATCACCCTGGCCATGTTGATCACTCTTGGTGATGTCGCCGCCGAGCGCCCCATCGGATCCGGAAGCATTGAAGTCACCCGCCAGCTCGGCTTCACCGGTGCTTTCCTCGCCGTGACCAACATCGCCATCGCCTTCTGTAAGTCACCAGCCCATTCTGCATCGCAAAACACCGAGTAGCATGCTAATAAACCACGTCACAGCCTCCCACTCCTGCTTCTTCTCCGTCATTGGCGAGTTCAAGAAGCCCGAGGACTGGCCCAAGGCCCTCGCCCTCCTCCAGATCGCCGATACGACCCTGTACCTCCTCGCCGCCATCGTCATCTATGTCTTCGTCGGTCCGGACGTGCCCTCACCCGCCCTCTCCGCCGCCGGCTCCAAGACCATGCGCAAGGCCATCTGGGGCATCGCCATCCCGACCATCGTCATCGCCGGCGTCATCTACGGCCACGTCGCCGCCAAGTACATCTTCTCGCGCATGTTCCGCAACACCAAGCACATGATCCGCCGCACCAAGATCTCGACCATCGCCTGGATCGGCATCGTCGTGTGCATCTGGGCCCTTTCCATGGTCATCGCCGAGTCCATCCCCGTCTTCAACTCGCTGCTGGGCCTCATCTGCGCGCTCTTCGCCTCGTGGTTCTCGTACGGCCTGCCCGGTATCTTCTGGCTGTGGATGCACTACGGCAACTGGTTCAAGGACGGCAAGCAGACTTGCAAGTTCGCTGCCAACGTCATGTTGTTCCTCACGGGCTTCCTCATTTGCGTGCTTGGCCTGTGGGCGTCCATTGAGGCGATCGCGACCGAGTCGCTGACGAAGCCGTGGACGTGCGCGTCTAATGCTGCGCCGTAAAGGCCGCGCGCTGTGTCAGTATTGTCATTAGAAGCTACTTAAATGTTAATATTGGGTCTATGTCCAAGACATTTGTCTTTCGTGATGATTGTTTGATTGAAGAAGTTGAATGCCATGTTGAAGATCATATTCTCATTTCTTGGATGGATGACTCGCGACCTTGAGTTGGAGAACAACTCCAACTCAGTCACGTGAGCTGATAATTGCCAGGTCGGTATCTCATCATGCCGAGGGCCGATAGCGATGTGTACGTATCTTATCTGGTAATCTTGGTGAGATTGTTCTGGAACATTTCGACTTTTCTTCATCACGAACCACCGCGAGACTCTCCCAAATGGCGGTCACGGAATCAACAAAAAGGCCAGAGGTGGTCGGGGCCCTGGCTTGTCAACAGAACTCATATCTGAAGACGTTAGAGGCAGAGGTCATCTCTTGCGAGAAGCGCCCGCCGCCGGTGGCCAAGAAGAATGGAGGCAAAGACAAGTCGAAGGAGTCCAATGGCGTTGACAGGTCTGAGATGTGGCTGATTGAGTTTGATGATTCCGTTCTTTTCCCCGAAGGTTGAAGTCTTCCGTTACTAATGTTATCATGTTTTGGGGCTAATGAAGTAACGAACGTAGGTGGAGGTCAGCCTTCAGATCACGGCACCATCACTCTGCTCGCAGGTGACTCAGAGACCCCTATCCCGATAGAATTCGTAGAAAGAGTCGGCTTGCGCTGCGTCTATCACTCTCCGCAGCCCCTGTCTCCAGGAGACCGCGTTCGTCAAGAAGTCGACTTCCAGAGTCGATGGGACCACATGCAACAGCACACCGGCCAGCATCTCCTTTCAGCCGTCATGGACACCCATGAGAACCTCAACACTCTCGGCTGGGGAATGGGAAAGAGCGGTGCGATGAACTACGTCGACCTGCCGCGGAAGCCTACAGACGCCGAATTGCAAGCCATCCAAGCTCGATGCACCGAGATCATCCGGTCCAGCCTGCCCATTACGGTTGAAACCCATGACGATGCGAAAGTGCACAAGATGCCCGAGGACTATGACCAGAGCAAGGGGGTTGTTCGTGTGATCCGCATCGGAGACATTGATCGCAATACGTATGTCCCACATGACTCATCTATCTCTATGCAGACTTGCTAATTGTTGACGGGCAGATGTTGCGGTACTCATTTATCATCCACCTCACACATCTCACTCATCCTTGTCCACCACGGCGAATCAGTCCACGGAAAGAACTACCGCCTGTACTTTTCTGTAGGTGACCGAGCCATCAATCTGGCCACAGCGGCCATCGGCGCCATGAGCTCTGCCTCAAAACTGCTGTCCTGCCCCAGCGCACCGCAGGAAGTCATCCAAACTGTGAAAAGGACGCAGGAAACTGCCTCCGAGCTGAAGAAAAGAGAGAAGAAGCTCCTGGCCGACATCGCGCAGTTCGAAGCCGAGGCTGCGAAGACGAAGCTGCAGGCTAGCAAGGCTGTTTGGGTGTATCGTGGCGATGGAAACGCCGACTTTGTCAAGGTAGTCACGGTCAATGTCAAGGATGCATTGGCGGCGTCTGGCGGCTTGGTGGTCGTGGCTACTGGCGAGGACAAACAGGGCGGTCAGCTTGTCGTCTTGGGTCAGAAGGCGGGCGTCGAGGCCTTGGTGCCGAAGATCAAAGATCTCGTTAAGGATGTCAAGGGAGGAGGTGCTGGGAACAAGTGGCAAGGCAAGGTCACGACTTGGGACAAAGGGGTGCTGGTGTTGCTGAAGCAGTTGGTAGAAGCATTCTCATTCTAGAATATGTCGTAGAAATATACATACTTGTCAAGCAGACTCTTTCTATGCTGAAGTTTGACCCCGTCCATCTTGTTGTACCAGGTACCAGATCATACAAGCTTGGAGATGTCGGGATAGAGGTCCCATCTCCGCTGGAATCCGATCGGGACCTGCCTTCTCGCCTGACCGATGGATGCGTCGTCGAGATCAGCATACACAATCGCCGGATCCCTCTCTGTTGTCGCCATGATCTGCCCGTTCGGATCGACCACCATGCTGTGGCCCCAAGCCGGATATCCAAACCCCGGCTCGTACGACTGTGAGCACATAGCCACATACAATTGGTTGTCAAGGGCTCTTGCGCGGGCAAGAAGCTCCCAGTGCAGAGGTCCCGTCGTGCTGTTGAACGCCGACGGGAAAATCAAAGCAAAAGCTCCTTTACGGGATGCAACCGTTGCAAACTCCGCAAAGCGGATATCATAGCAGATCCCAAGTCCGATCATACCGTATCCCGGAAGGTCTATTGTGGTTATGGCGTTTCCTGGAGATAGCGTGTCTGACTCGCGAAAGATCATCTTGCCCGGAAAATCGACGTCAAACAGGTGGGCTTTGCGATGCTTTCCGAGGAGCTCTCCACGAGGTGAGAACGCGAGCGTAGCATTGAAGATCTTGCGCGTGTCGGGCTCCAACTCTGGTATGCTGCCGCCGATGAGATAGACGCCGGCATCTTTGGCCATACTGCTCAGCGCGTAGAAGCTTGGGGACGAAGATTCCGGAGCCGGGGCCGGTTGAAGGACCTCGGCATATTCTGGGAAGGATGTCGTAGAGTAGGGCGAGTTGAAGCATTTTGGAAGTACTATGATTTTGGCTCCATGAGTCGACGCCTCCAACACGAATTGGCGGGCCTTTTGCAGGTTGAGGGTTTTATCCGAACCTGTTTGAGTTAGATCTGCGCTGCTTGAACCGGGGAAGATTGAGATGTACCACTTGCAAACTGAATACAGGCGATTTTCACTGCCTGCCGCAATAGTCCTGGACCTTCCGAAGTATTCATCTTGAAGTTGTGTCGATCTGCGGTGACTGGGTTTGAAGTTCACGAGAATTGTCACAAAATAGGCCATTCAAAGACGTTCCCACCTGCAGCGTAGGTATTTATATTCTTGATATACCCCAACTTTGGAATAGCAGTTTGTCATGATCTCCAACATCTTGGGGTAGAAGAACCCCTCCAGATCCACAGTCCAAAACGGGAAACTCATTTTAGTTTGCGTCTTTTCTCCCGACAAAATAACAACATGGCGCTGGTTCTCGAATCAATCTCAAGTTCTCATGGGTCGTCTTCTAAACCAAGGCTTGAAACATAAGTTCCTTTTATTGCTACTTGCCGTCAATTCTAAGATGAAGGTAACATCAACCAGTGCCTGGCGCTCAGCCCTAATAATTGACTGGGGTTCTCCGCCAATTGAGTGAGGACGATGCGATGCGTGCAGGGGGCTTGCTCCATGCTGCTGCCTAGCACAGCCAGCAGTTCTGCAAAAGGCAATGCTCATGGAGGCAACCCAGGCGTCAACCTGCTTTTGTTTGAATGAGATATGAGGCATATATCACTGGAACTTTGGGTCTTTAAAAGGCGCCATCTTTGTTCTTCTGTTTCCACCATCTAATTCAATCGCGAAAAACTCAAGCTGACTGCGTGGCACCATGACGACCTATCCCTATCGTCAGCTCAGTTTACCAGACGAGACCCGTGTCCTTACTGTCCAGCCGGGAAAATTTGCCGACGACATAATATGCAGTCTGTCCCACATCAACATCGCATCCCCCGATGAGCCATACGAGGCACTGAGCTACTGCTGGAGCAAAGGCATTGATCGAGACCCTGGCATCGACCCCGATGACGAACTCCCGTGGGCAGTCTATGGAAAAGACGAAGACCAGCAGTTGATCGAGAAAGGGGGAACCCTGAAATTTAAGGACCTGGTAGACCACCCGTACATGGGCGAAACCTACATTCGCTTGGGCGGCAAGATGCCAGACGCACCCATCATCTGCGACGGCTTGACCCTCGTTGTTGGTGGCGAGTTGTTTCGCGCTTTAAGGAGGTTGAGAAAGGAGGACGGCCCCCCTCTGCGGATTTGGGTTGACGCTCTCTGCATCAATCAGCAGGACATCTCTGAGCGCAATGAGCACGTCAAAAACATGGGCCAGATATATGCGGGTGCGTCGCGGACAAGAGTGTGGCTCGGCGAGTCGACAGAAATGGACTTCCATGCCTTCAGAACCTTAGTGGCTATCTCGGATGTGTTTGGCGATTTGTACCAAAAGGGCCTGTTTGAGAATGACATGAGTGTTCCTCAGTTTCAGTGGCTTTTTGAAAAGACAGCAAACACCGAGCGGCTAGATTGGGGCTTGCTGTCTGAAATGCTGAACAGGGCCTGGGTACGTGTATTTTCACCGCATGGGCAGACCATGACAGCCAAACTGACAGCTATACATAGTTCAAACGCACATGGATCATACAAGAGGTTGCCAACTCCAAGGACATCACCGTGCACCTCGGAAGTCTCAGCTTCGGATGGACATTCCTGTCGAGCGTAATCCGCGCGATCCAGATGTACAAACTCCAGAGCACCATTGTCGAATGCAAAGCAATCAAAACAATTGCCGTCATGGAGCAGTTGAGGCAAGAGCGAATCGACGAATCCACGCCGTTCTCGACCATGCCCTTGCTAGGGTTGCTGGAGGAGCTCAGAGACTTCAACGCAACCATACCGAGCGATAAGATTTACGGCGTCCTGGGTCTGACGGAGAGGAAAGACGAATTTGTGGTCGACTACGCCCAATCAGCGGAGAAGCTCTTCACAGACTTTGCCGTGCGGGAGTTGATGGCCGGACATATGGATGTTCTAACGCATTGCGTCGACTCCCCCAAACCGACCACTTTGAAATTGCCTTCATGGGTGCCGGACTGGACATGCCCTGGGTGGACCGAGCCGCTCAGAATAAGAGGTTTGGAGATGAAAGCTGGTGGAAACACTAAACCCGAGCTTTTCATTGAAGAAGGCGGCATAATTCTTCGCATTAGAGGAAGAATTCTCGACAAGGTAGCTGCCATTGAGATGAAGCGCCGTATCCCGCCCCCAAAGCAGGCCGGGCCAATGGACCCTGCCGACGACGAGGACGGGGATTGGGGCAAATTTGAAATGTCGCAATACGGCGGGCCAATCCTCGATGCTGAGCCTGAACGCTCTCCACCAAGCTTCTTCGGCTGGCAACCAGCGGAAAAAGTCGCAAAATCTATGTCAAGACTTTCCGGACATGATGGGGAAGCGAATTCTTCCCAGGACCAGGAGTACACGCCTGAAGGAGCAACTAAGCAACGTGGAAATAAAACAACGCCCAAAGATGCTCGATACCGGTACATGAAGATCATTGAGAAGACCAGGGAAGATGCGAAGGCTTGGCATCTCGGTGTTGTGGACGTTGCATTCCCGGACAAGAAAGTCACGCCAAGAACGTGGGAGAATCTCTGGAGAGCATTCATGTACAACCGTACTCGAGAGAACGAGCGTCCGGGCGCTGGATGCGCCACCGGCTTTGATGTCTACTTGAAGACAATGACCTTCATGGAGGGACCCGAGGGGATACTTCAACAGCTCCTGGCAGATCAGATTGACAACCACGGATTATCCTTACGCGACGCCGACTCGTACTACCTGCAACAGAAGGAGAATCTTGAGCTGGTCATCGGAGCGTATGCGAAGTGGAGCTTGAACAGACGCTTCTTCCGTTCCGATGCAGGAAGATTTGGATGGTGTGTTGACGGTACACAACCTGGGGATATCGTTGCCCTATTTCATGGATGTGACTCTGTCTTTACACTTCGAGAAGCTGGGGATGGAGGGTGGCGCATCATAGGTGACTGCTACATTCACGATCTTATGGATGGCGAAGGTGTGGGGTCAAATTTTGAGGAGACCGAATTCCAAATTGTTTAATTACGAGGAACGTTGTTAGACAACACACGTTTTAACTCCTATACTCCTGTTTCGCTCGCTGCGACAAAACCAATTTTCCAACCTCGAATTATTAACGAACAACATGCTTCGCTGTAGCCTTTATATCGCGAGAACTGAACCCAACTTTAAATACAATGGAGCCTTCGGGAACAACCCAACTCTGAGATCCAACATCCCAGTAGCTGAGATCTCTGCGCAGAAGTTCAAAGTCAACAGTTGCAGACTCCTTCGGTTGCAAGAAAACTTTTTCAAATCCTCGAAGAACTTGTACAGCCATTGGGGACCGTGTCTTGAGGCAAGGACACGTAAAGCTGGGGTACCGTCGAGCCTGCAACATGCCCCGTATTAGTGACACGGGCGGTAAGGCGTATTATAGGTTCCCAAAGTTCCGGATGCCCGCCTGGGGTATTAGGTGTAGATGGGTTCGGTGTAGCAGAAACGCTCTGAACAAATTGCCTTATCTTCAAAGATGGCTGTAATTCGAAAGTGGTATAACTCATGCCAAAGCCAAATTCATACAGTGGATCAATGCTTTTAGCGTCTAGATGCCGATAGTCGATGTACAGGCCCTCCGTGAAATCGGCTTGCCATGCTGTGGGCGAGGATATCTCGGCCTCAGTAAGGTTAACGACCGGGATGTTGGTGTCATTCGGGTTGGCGGCGATTGAATACGGTAGCTTTCCAGAAGGATTGACCTCCCCCCAGAGAACGTCGACGATGGAGTGACCAGATTCCTGTCCTGGAAGATGGGCTGCTAGGATGGCTGTGACGTTGAGGTTATTAGCCCATGGCAACGTGTTGATGCCAGCCGAGTGTGTCACGACGACTGTGTTCGGGCATCGCCGAGCGACATTTTCAACAACCAGCGTGGAGTTCCAATCGGCCTCGATGTCTATCCTATCGTAGCCCTCACAAGCAAACGTGTTGAGAAACACGAGACAAACATCTGGGATAGGGTACAAGCTGCTGAAGTCGCCTGCCGCTAAGACCTTGTTGTTTAGGATGTATTGCACCCGCGCGCCGCTCTCACGAGCGTGGGCTTTGATCGCTTCGAGAGGCGAGACCAAGTATGTGTGCCGACCCGTACCAGAACCACCGCCGATTGAGAGTGTGCCAATCTCAAACCCAGCACCAAAGACAAGCCCGTCAGCAGGGTCTGCCGCATCGTTGCCGAAGACGCCAATGTTGGAGAGTTTTTTCAATGGAAGGGTGCCGTTGACGTTCTTGAGTAAGACGGTAGCTTCGGCACCGAGTTTGCGAATAATCTTAGAGTGGTCGCGTCTGACATCGCGGCTCGGTGGCGGTCCAAATGGGATCAAGTGAAGAAGATTCGATTGCGCTGCGATGGTGAAGATGATGGATGGGTCAACCGTCGGGTAGTGGGCGCTATCCTGTCCAAACAGATAGTACTGTGTCATGATGCGTTGAATCATCTCGTCAAGACGGTCCTCAGTGACAGAACCGTCGCTGATCATTTTCGTGATGTTGGGTCCCCAGTAGGTTTCGCCCGTGAACGTCTCGGCTTGGCCGATCGGTCCCGGCATATTCATATCCAGGCCACCATTGATCGATTCCGGTCCTGAGTGAGTCGCGTACCAATCGCTCTGCACATATCCCTTGAAGGCCAGTTCATCCTTGAGAATTCCGTTTAGAAGGTTAGAGTTCTCACAGGCGTAGGTCTGGTTGAGCCTGTTGTAACTACACATAACTGTAGCAACGCCCGCGCGGATAGAGTCGGCGAATGGCCATAAATACAGCTCATGCAAGGTGCGGTCATCGATGTTGGAAGAGATCGCTGCGATTTCGGTGCCGTTTTCCAGCCAGGAATTAGTTCGTTGAGTTTCTTGTTCATTGCCGATGAAGTGTTTCGCGCACGCCTGCACGCCAGCATCTTGCATGCCTTTGATGGTGAGACTCATAGCAACTCCAGTGAGGTATGGATCGACAGAAAAGCCCTCCCAGTTGCGTCCACCGAGTTGGTTCCGGCCCAGCGGTCCAGCCACTGGTCTAAGTCAAATGTTAGCGCCCTGTTATTCACCATGGAAAGACAACAAAACTCACCCAAGTCCAACGTGGACGCCCTTGTCCCGAAACTCCTCACCCAACGCCTTTCCACGCTTGTAAATTAAATCCTTGTCCCAGCTAGCGGCCGTTGTCAGGCCGGCCGGGAACACGCTAACAAGATCGGCGCGGTTCAGCGCCGTGGGCCCGTCGAGCAGGCAGAGGCCGCGGAAGCCGACGCGCTCGATCGGCGGGATGTTACCAATGCAGCCGCCGACCTCAAGACCGATACGACCAGTAACTATTCGGGTCTTTTCGGTAAGGTTGAGACGCGCCGTAAAAGCTGCGGCCTTGGAGGCCGCCGAATCCCAGTTCCGGACGGATGAAGGTGAAGCAGGGGATTGCGGTGGTTGGCGGGCTGGCCAGCGCCCGCTGCCGGCGCCGTATTGCCTGCTGGCATACCAAACCGAGATTAGGATGAGGCCCGTGAGGTACAACACGGCTCTGGTCCATGATTGGCGACAGCGGCTGGTACATTGTGGCGGAGGGAGGTTGACAAATCGCTGTTTCGCAGGATGGTAATGGTGCGGCTGCTGCTGCTGCAGGATGTGCTCTTGGCTGCTGTGGCTGGCGTTCTTGGTGCTGCTGGTGAGGTCGCTAGTGGTGATTTGGCTCTCATCGGGCATCATGTCGGTCGAGAAGCTGCAGGAATGGCCATTCAAAAGGAAAGAGATCTTCTCGTCTTCGGCAGCTCGGGGACGCAGCGCATTGATGTGCGTTGGCTCCCGGACGTTCGAGTCCATGGCGGCGGGTTCGCTTCTTGTCATGTCGTTCGTCACTGTCAACGTGGGTGCACAGTCTGGCGATGCTTTAACTCATGGATTGGACAGAGCGGCACAACCGGGCGAACGAGAGATCAAGTTTCAAGAATCTGGGGTAGAAGGCCTGTTGACGTGAGCGCTTTCTTTGGTGGACTGAGAGCCCGTGAGCTCGTCTCCGCCTGGTCCGGATAGGTGACCGTGTTCTTCAGCAGTGGAGGTGTTCAAGCGATTGAAAGTGAAGGTTTGCAGAAGAAAAAGAGGTTTGAGAAAATGGGAGAAAAGCAATGGCTTGAAGGACCGAACTCGGGGGGAACGCCGTAGGGAGGACAGTCATTGCGTGACACTCGACTTACCTGACTTACCTTTTTGGGGAATATGTTGGAGAAGCTCCCCTCAACGTGCCTGGTTCCTGGAGCGTTTTCGCTCTGAATGCCGGCGAATAGACCAATAGCGCCGTTGCGGAGTTTCGGGTTCGGATCCGACAGTTATTCAAGCACGTCATTGCTGATACACTGATCTACCCCTATGAACGTATTGATGTCTCTCAAGTGATACGCTGAACTACCTCGCGATCTTGCCAGCTTGTGAGATCGTGCTAAAGAACCTGAGAAAAAGAAAGTTGTAAGCGCTCGATCTCACACCGGTCCAATTACTGTGCTTCTTTCAAGTCATATGATACATGTTGTACACCGATGGCTTGCGAGGCTTTTCAGTTCCGTCTCGGGTAATATTCGGAACCCAGACACTTGCATCAGAAGACCCTAGAATATTCAGTAATCATTGATGCGCCGAGAGTTCCCAATCAGGCGGTACGATGATCACTTGATTGAAGTTGGCTTATTACCTGGGCTAGGTGCGATTAACTTATTTCCTGCATGCTCATTAAACGCAACAACACATTAATCGCAAGCAGACGCAATATTGCCTTACTATTCTTACTATTCTATTCTCTATTTTTGAACAGCCGTAGTAATAGCGCAACATACTAAGAGCCCAACCGCCAATCTGGAGTTCTTTGAGGCTTGACGTCTCTCTCAAGTCTCAACCTCAATGTGGGGCCGGAGCAAGCTGCCGCACGAGGGTCCGTTGAGCCACTCTTTCTCCGTGACTCATTTCCATCTCCACCCCCGAACTTCAGCAGGGTTAGGGCTTCAACCGTCAACATCCACAACTGGTCGGTTAGCTCAGTTGGCTAGAGCGTGGTACTAATACATCATCAGATGTGTTGAGTAATGCCAAGGCCGGGAGTTCCAGCCTCCCACTGATCATATCCTTTTGCTGCTACATTTTTTGATTTTTGTAAGCGTACGCTGTTCTCGAACCTACTGCTTGCTATCTTTAGATTCACCTTGCGACAGAATTCTGTTGTTGTGGTGGACGTCATCTCATTCCTTTCGCCGTGGAACATGAAATCATGTATTTCCTTGCAGATGAGTCAAGTCGCATGTGCTGCTACAGGGGAACAATGCACCCACTGAACATTATGGCAATATGTGCCGAGCTGTAGGCAATAGCAAAGGCTGAATGGTTGTGCGGAAAACAGGTAGTTCACCCTTCTCGGCCGAGTTGTCTAGATCTAGATATTCTATGCGGAACTCAACGGTGATCATCTGAAATAGAAACATATGGCGAGAAAGGTACAAGGTTCCCATCGTACACGTTCTGCCCCTCAAGACCATATGGTATGCATCTCTGGCAACCGTTACAGCGTTCTAGAAGTTCTAGAGAAGAGGCTTTAGACGATGAAAAGGCCGCAAAAGAATCATTTCGGGTTTTGCGATTTGCATTGATATTCTCATGGCCGAAGGTGTACAGAGGATCCCTGTTGTCGCCTATCTGCTTCGACTTGTGCACGTATGTCCTGATGTTTTCGTCGGTTAGGTTCTCCAAAGATTTCTTCTTTGGGAAGCTAGCAAACGAGGTCAATGTGGACCGGCTCAGTTCACAATTGAGATGAACTGACTTGGCCAATCGTCTCTATGCCCACAGTTCGCGGCAGAAATATGCTTGAACACTGGTGTCCGAAAGCCTAAATTTGATTGAGCCCAGGTCTCAACTCCTCGATCAAATCTCAACGGTCGTGCAGGTCGGGAAAAGTCCCTGCCGTGAGCGCACTAACAGAGAAACATCAGGCAGATCTGAGCACCTCCCAATCACATGGTCGATGCACCTCTGTCGTGCGTCGCTCGCTCGGCCATTGCCAAGAGATGAACGTGTTTCTTGACCATACGCCGTGGCAACCCATCGGCAGGACGCCGGATGGTTGCGGCTCGGGGACGCAGGGTGGTTTCGCTTTTCAAGCGAACTGCCAAAATCTACTTGACAGGAAGCCGTTGTCGCCGGCTGGTTTGAGCCCAAACACTGTCTAAGCGTTCGCCGCCCATCAATACCACCCTTCAAATCATGGGAGTGCGTCAGAGATATTCTCGGAAGCTCGTGGGGAAATCCAGGCAGAAATGACAGCCTCGTCCCATGATGTGCGACAAGGAGGCCTGGTATGTCGCGTTGCGATGCCGGCCAGGTTCAGCGTTGATATGATGAATCGCCGTTGTCAAATGCCGCTATGGAAATACAAAGGCCACCTCTTGTCCTGTTCGTCATCATTCCGAATCGCTCTCAACCGAGTATCATCGCCTTGAATGAACGGCTTTGGGAGCCAATGGGAACTTGGGTCGCTAAAACTTCATTGCTTAGGTTCTTCGGTCACCGATCAAGTTCCTTGATATGAGCAAGGTCCATGTGTCACTTTTGAGGATTGTTGCCAATGTTCATTTTCTTTCGTATACAGAATCGCAAGATAGTTTGACACGCTATGGGCAGAAACAGACAACTGTCGCTTGCTTGTAGTTCACAATCTCTTGCTCTCGCCACTGTCGTCAGTGCCGATTTGTTTATCCCTGCTGCCAGAGTGACGTGGTCTCGCCTTCGACGCTGACCTTATCAATAGCGATTACCTCCTCCTCGCTCAATCTCCAACCAAGCGCTTCAATAGCCTCTCTTGCTTGCTCAACTCTACGGATGCCGACGACCGGAACAGCGCCTTTGCCGATGTTGTAGTTGAGAGCAACAGAAGCTGGGCTCTTTCCTCGTTTCTCTGCGATCTCTCGTAAGGTGGCGATGGTTGGCTCAATATCCTTCATATCGTAACTGCTGAAGCGGCACTCCTTAGGCGGCGGGTTCTCAGGCGTGTATTTCCCAGACAAGCGCCCTTGCCCGAGGGAAGAGTACGATTGGAAAACGATGTCGCTCGCCTGACACTTTCTAATGCTACCAGTGATCTCGGGGTAACGACGAAGCACGCTGAACTCGCACTGGTTCGTAGCCAAAGGCACGTTGTGCTTCTTGAGGTCGTCTCGGATCTTGAAGAGGTCCTCATTGTCGTAGTTGGCAACGCCCACAGCTCGAGTGAGACCTTCCTTCACGCACTTGGCCATGCCTTCGGCAATTTTCGAGAAGCTCTGGGGGTGGATAGGTCCATGAACGAGGTAAATGTCGACAAAATCGAGGCGCAGGCGTTCCAAGCTGGCTTTCAAGCTCGTCACGGGTGCGTCGACCGGGTGGATGAAGTTATCCGCCTTCATGGGGGTGCTGAAGAACTTCGTCTGCACCACGAAGTTGTCGCGAGGAAGACCTTGCACGAGGTCGCCCACGATCTTCTCGCTTTCGCCGTTTCCGTACGCCTCCGCGGTGTCGATGAAGTTGATGCCGGCGTCGTAGAGAATTTGCCATGCCTCCTGGATTTTGATCCACTCGCTCTCGTCATAATGCCACGTCGCCTTGTCTCCCCATGGCCAGCCGCCAATGGAAAGGTAAGAGGGCTTGACAGGGCCATTGACTGCAGGAAATGACTGACGGTCTTTGGCAGTTGGACAGAAGCTTTGAGGCAGCACATTTTTGCCGGCCAACTCTGGGTCAACGCCCTTGGGCCTGTTGGAATGGAACCCAGAGACCAAGGATAGGCCGGTGCTGAGTCCGGTTTGCAGTGCTTGATCCATGGTAATTGAAGCAGGTCGATATTATGAGAGGAAAAAGACTCTCGTTCTTGATTCGTAGTTAAGCAGAAATTGGGCTTTAGTCAATGGGCACTGCAAACCTTTTGGTTATGTTACTGCTTCGCCCGGTACGTTTGGCCATTTTATAGCAGCGATGAGAGATAGTTTCTTCCATTCTCTTCATTATGGAAAGACACGATGATTTCATCGTCGCGACGGATGCCTTTGAGGTCAGTTTAGCGTCATGTCACGATCTTCCCCAGGTTCATGAGGCCGATGGTCCACCTTTACCCAGATATTTTGTTCAGGCCCCAAGCGATTGGCGAATTGATGCTTGTCAACAGATGGGTCAACATATGTCATTATTACTGTCTTCCCTCTACTCCATGTCCGCGTGAATCCACCACGACGATGCTGACAGCGGGATATTCTGCCCCTCGATTGAAAGACGCGGCGACGCGATGCTGCATTCCTGTTCAGCCACATCGCGATGCACAAAGCGCACTTTGTGGCTTATTCCATCACATGCAAAACCAACACCAAGAGACCGTGTACCATTATGGCCCGATCGCCCAGTCTCAACAATTCGTGAAGAGACACTGACGTCACCATGAAGGGGTCATTGAATGTGAGACAGACACCAAGCAATCACATAGCTCCATAAAACCCGGCGTCGATCGCTTTTCTAATACCTCCGTCCTGAGTGGCTCTCACTCCTTGCACACATTTTTGACATCCATCACCATTATGGCTACAAAAGGGCAAACGTATACTAATCTGAAGAAGGCCTCCAACATGCTTGGGGAGCCGGTGATCTCGTCCATCTCAGAGGTCCCAATTACCACCCAGCGGAAGCCGTTCCTGCAGCCCGAGGATGACCAGAGACTGTCCCACACTGGTAGATCATTCTCCCTTGCATTAGTAGAAAGGTGGAGTTAACCGTCGTCAAAGGCACTGCTCGGGCCAACATCGCTGCGACGCACGATCGTCCGAACGGCACGACGGAGTATGATTGGAACAAAATCCATCGTCATCAAACTGTGAGTGATCCTTCGTCGGTGGCTTATTTGAGATGCGACTTGGCAACTAACGGGCATTAACACAGGTGTTGCAACAACACTGCGAGTTCTTCGACCGTGTAAGTGCCATGCCATCTATTTCATCGAACTCTGGTATCCTAATATCTATTAGGACCAAGATGGTGTCATCTGGCCACTGGACACCTTTGTTGGATTTTATAAGCTTGGCTTTGGACTCATTCTCTCAACACTCTCGGTCTTCATCATTCACGGCAACTTCTCCTACCCCACAGTGCGCGGGTACCTACCCGATCCCTTCTTCCGCATCTTCATCGACAACATTCACAGGGATAAGCACGGAAGTGACAGCGGCGCCTACGACACGGAGGGCCGGTTCAGCTCTCAAAAGTTCGAAGACATCTTTGCCAAGTATGCCGAGGGCAGGGACTATATGACCATTGGTGACATCTTTGCCATGCTCAAGGGCAACCGGGTGATTCTCGACCCTGTTGGCTGGGGAGGCGCATTCTTTGAATGTTAGTAACAATTCTCATTCACTCTTATGAGTGCCACTAATCCTAGGACAGGGATGGCCACTTATATCATGCTCTGGCCTGCCGATGGCCGAATGTGGAAAGAAGATGTCCGTGGAATTTATGACGGCAGCCTGTTCTACACTATTGCTGCCCGAAGATCCCAAAAGAAGGATGTCCAATCTAAATACAACTAGTGTATGGCATTATTTGATCGGTATATCAGGCATTGCTGTCTGGGATCATGTGGTAACCCGCTTTGCATGCTCATTACATACGCAGGCTACGTAGCAAGAGTTGATTTGTACGGGCATTTCACTGGATGAGAGCCCTTAATCTGTCCAAGGAGCTTTGCTGCTCCGTTATGTAATAAAGAAAGTGTAGATAATCAGATACAATCTATTCTAGTCTAGTCACAATTCTGTTCATATGAAATTCACCCTCCGTATGGAAAAACTCCAATCAATCACATGTGTGACGGTATGTGAAGTGGTTCAAATTGATCTGGACGGGAATAGTGCATCCTTACAATAGAAACGCGCATTTTCAAGAACAAATACATAATCAGTGAAGTCGTTTCCAAATCAAAATTTAGTAATCATCCCATGATTTTGGCGAGAAATCCATTCAAGGTGCCTACCCCGCGTCACATCAATGAACCAAAATCCCCCCTCCCTCTCGGTCGCCGAAGCTTACTCGGCCGTGCGGAGTTCGCTGGTCATTGTTGGCAGTGACTATTAATTAACATCTCGCTACATCAATAGCAGCATGGTTTGGACGCGCCCGCCTCAGTTTCTGGTAACGGTTGAATTTGAGGATATCAACGAAAGCGTTCTAGTGCGTTATGCGTCCATCGTGAAGCTCACGACGTTGATTTGAAGTTGTTCCAGCTTGCTGGCTCCTGAGCAGCCGCGGGGCGTTGATGAGAGCACAGTGGGCTTATTCATCGTCTGTTCTGGTCACTGTCGAGGAGCGAAGTTGGAAAATTGTTGAAGGTCATGACATCGTAAATTAAATAATCTGAGTCGGTATCTAAAATCTGTTTCTTTCTGATATAATCCCATGGTCCAAAACCCCAAATCGTAAGATCGTCAATAAATCGACTGTGAAGGAATCTCTGCCGCAGTCGCGGGGTCCTCCATATAAGGATCAGTCGGATAGAACTCCATAATGATGTACCACTGAATCAAGGCAGCCATCAGAAAACCCAGTCCACCAGTCAAGAATAACGCCGCGATAGCCACAGCCGCAGTCTTTGCGAGAAGGGTGACAACGCCAACAGCCAGGAAAGCACCAGCGCCGACCAAATTCCAGAGTCCATTCTGCCAACTGGCGTCGAGAATCTTGGGGACGTACCACTTGTCCTGAGACAAGTAGATCATCAGAAAACCGGCGATCACGAAGAGACCGCCACCGATGAGGAGAGGTGATGTTACGAAAATAATACCGGCGCTAGGGTGTGAGAGGTCGAGGACACCCGGAATCCCAGAGACGGCGGAGACGGTGAAGGAAGACCCAGCAAGAAACTGAAGGATACCAGCTCGGAAGGCCAAGCTAGGCAAGAAGACAGTTCGAAGCTCGTACCAGTTGGCCCACCAAACCCATTCATCGCTGCCCAGTAGTGCTGGCTTGTACGCATCAGGCGCGTCTTTCTTTGGGTCCAACACGCCACGGTCGACGTTGAATGCTGCCAGCAATCCCATGAGACCGCTCAAGGCAAACAGCGCGCCTCCCAAGGTCTTTGTTGTTTGAATACCAGCATCCTGTCCTGGGAAGTCCAGAGCAGGGCTCAATAGAGGAATGAGAGTGAAGATGCCGTTGAGGCAGAAGCAGATACTGCCAGCGATGAACACCATAGTTACGAGCCATCCCATGTCGCGGTACGGGTAAATAGTGAGCATGGCTCCTAGTCTCGAGAATCCACTGCGATATGATGATGCCGTTACTGAGAAGACGTCCGCGTCTCGCTCCGGCTTTGCTGCCCTTTCCGCGTCACAGGCCGCTTTGTATGCCGCGTAGTCGATGTGATTGAACGTGCGATGCCAGACGGCGGACGCGAACCGCTCGTCGGCTGATCTTGTTGAAGGTGGATATCCGATGGAGCTGAGCGAAGGGTAAGGCGATACCCAAGGCTTGGGCATGCCTCCCGTCCCCGGAGCCCTCAGGTAGGACACCCGACGAGGGTTGTAAGCGTTCATGATGACTGAAGTTGATCGTCTTGTGATGCAGTGCCCCTTATTCCATTTTCTTTTTCTTGGCACGCCTTTGCTGAAGAGTGCTGATCGTTCGGCTGTGTCAACCGAACATCATTATAAAGAAGAGATGCGGGAACAAGTCCCTTATTTACGCCTCACGCATCCTTCGCCGGAACGTCATGATCCCTCATCGGGCTTCTAGCTTCGCACCATTTCCTGCAAGCCCAACCCCTCCGGTGGCCTGAGCATGAATGTTAGCCCACATCGTTTCAGTGCGTGCGTATTGGAGGGAACAGACGACATACGGGGGACGCGCCGGAGGAGGACCCAAAGGTTCACGCCGTAGAGTGTGTTGGTTCTAGGCGATGGGACACCTGAACACTTGATCTCCATGTCGCTCTCGGCATGCACGGGCGGTATTTTCAGACGACGTGCGTCCCCGCGTCCCCTCTCTGCTTCCTGGCTGCCTGTCTGCCCAAGGGACGCCCGACTTCTCCACGACTGACCCTCCTCTGAGACACGCATTGCCTTGAGTCCGGTTGATAAGCTGTCGTCCAGAAGTTTAGGACAGAGGCTGGGGGAGGAGGGCCGACGGCAGGGATTGGCCGCAAGCGGCGAACTCTGTCCGGGTTTGAAACAAACCTTGGGACCCCCCCTCTTGATGGGCCTGCTGTCTCTCACCAGCGGTAAGTAGTAAATTGCATTGCTACTCCTGCGTCTGTATGCGCAGTTGGTCCGTGATGTCACGCCGAGTTGGTCGCACCAAGGCCGGAGAAACTTCCCAGGTGAAGGTCCCCGACTAAGGCGACGGCGCATAGCATGCAACACAGCAACCAACACGCTGCGCCTTCTCCTCGAACGGCCTAGCGGCAAAGCGGAATAATCTCACTAGTTCATATTTGGGCCAGCTAAGAGGCCAACCTACCAGTCCGTTCCGGCGCCCGCGCATGTTTTGGTGTCGGCAGTACGCCGTTTAGTCTTTCGGCCGCCGCCTAGTGTCCGCAGCCCCTTGCAGGAAAAGGGGAGAATACAGGGGAAAATCCCACGTTCTTCTCCAGATCGCCAGATCTTCCTGGATCCAGTATTACCAGGCGCATTTCGATAAGTGATTGATCTTCGTCGAAGAAACCACGAACTGGCGCGATTTTGACTCTTGGAGTTGAGGCGGCGGTTGCTTGAGGCCCAAATGTTAGTTCGCCCTGAGGCTTCCCGTCATCCAAACAAGCTGCCCACCTTATCCGAAGTATCTCCAACTCTGACTTTGGCCCTCTAGTCTCTTCTTCACTTCCTCCTCGCTCTCGTGAATGAGGCTTCCTCCGACTAGCTAACTCCCACCTGAGGAAATCCGAAGCCACCACAGTCCAGGATTTCCTAGCCTGTTTCCAACCCACATGTCGCCTCACGCTAGAACAAGTCGTGAGGGTACATTTTCCGCCAAAAATGATTTGTTTTGAGTTCGGACATTTTAGCCATCTTGTACACGGATCCCTGTCTAGAACATCGGCCACCACAGCCGGCGCGCACACACGCACGTTAGGATCACAGGTTGGTGCCTGTGGCTCTCTTCCTCTTTCCCATGGCGACCAACCTTCCCCCGACTCATGCAAGACGGGCGCTGGCCAGAGTCTACTGCTTGCGAGCTTCTCGGTCTGATGTTTTTGTCGAATGGGCCACTTCTTGCGCCCTCGGCCGCTTCCGCGACAGAGTGGAACGCTGGCTAACCGGCGCCGACGGGTAGCAGCTTAAACGCTCAGGGGCAACTCTGTCATCTCGGCTCCGGTCGATCACGAAAACGCAAAAGATAGCGAGAACGAAAAAAATGCATCGCGGATAGTATTGTGCCGCTCTGTTTGGCATAGGTGTTGTTAGCGAATTCATGTTGGCAGAGAAGCGGAATGCCTTGTCCAGCGCCAAGCTGCGTTGCCTCCCCGTTACGAAGATCTGCGCTTGGAGGATTATTTATGGAAACCTCCAAGCCTCAAGCGCCAAGCGCCGCCAAGCACAGACTGAGCGCTGTTAGCATTGCTTGATCTGAGGCTCTCGAGGGAGTGTTCGTGAGAATCTGCTGCCCGTATCACGCCGCCAAGAGCACAGCCAAGGCGGGTAGACAGCCTTGGCGACCACGAAGAGGAAGAGAGCGGCGCCTCATCGCTGGGTTGACAAGGTTGGGCGGCCATTTGATGAGACCAAAGGCACTTCAAGACAGGTCGGAAATCCAGCTTTTTGGTAGGGTGTCACTCGCTTTCCCAGGATCACTCAGGTACTACCAGGCTGCGACAAGGGTGACCGCTGACCCGGCCCCCAAACTCTATGAGATCGCGATTGCACAACGGCCTTGATGATCTGTGCCGGCGGAAGCAGCCCAGGGGAGAGCCAACCAGATGGCATTGGTTCCTGGAGTCTAGATGAAATCAGGCACTTAACGGTCGCAGGCTGTAATTCTTCGACGCGCTAAGGATTTAAGAATGAAGCTTGGTTGTTAAGATTATTGGGTAAGATTATATGTTTATATCGATTTGGATTTTCGGTGCCTTGTTCCCGAAGGACTAGTCTGCAGGGTGGGCAGCTGAGTTCCCCCAATCATCTGGAGGGACGACCTTGTCCAGACGTCAAGCTTTCGTGAGGGCGGGAAGTGGGGAGGTTGCCAGCTGCATTGGGCGTTGAGCAAATAACCTTTGCCTTGGAAGTCAAGCAGGTATGTGCGCATGAGCAAACAAACCTGATTTCAGACGGTTACCTGACAAGTGTCTGTCAATTCCAGAGTCTTGGGCTTGACTCGAAATCCCCTCCTCGCTTACCCTTAACGCCAAAGTCGCAAAAACAGGGCGGATTCAGGGCGTTCGGCAGCATTCTGGTGAGGCTTAGACACGTAAGCTGCAGATAACAGAAGACTTTCCTCCATGCTGATGGAACATAACTTAGTCGCTCTCAAGATAATGTAAGAACCAGCCTATCGTTGAAGTGGCCTATCAGTCGAATGGCTTCATAGACTCTCAAGGCTCAGACAATCGCAAACATTGTCCCAAACCAGGTGCCCACATAGGCTGATCCGACATTCGACGGCAGAAGCGGCACTGTAGAACTTTAGAGGGTAAACGGCTGAAGGGTGGAAAAGCTTGCTGTCCGCCGTCTACCCGTTTGAAGAAGGAACTTGCCGCTTGTCATCCGAAGTTGACTGTTCGTCCTGGGGGAGAGGAAAAGTGGGACACCATGAATCGACCATCTCCTCGGGCTCACCACCAGGTTCTCCAGCTCCTAAATCTCGTGAGAATGGTTGTGGACAGTTGGACATAATGAGCAATCTTTCCTGAGAAGGTGCGATAGGGGTTAGTCAGCAACCGGAATAGTTTCAATCGAGTAATTCACTGTCAGCATTGAGCAGCTTTGATGTGAGGCCTAACAAAGGGTGTTATGAGGCGTGGAAAGGCGTTTGGTCAGGCATCAACAATCACCAGCAACCGCGCCTTCCCTTTTGTCTACTGTTCGCCTACGCGCTGATGTCTGCTCTCCTTCACAACTTCCCTTTTCTCAAAACACTGTCTCCCTCACAAAACACAACCTCAACGCTTTGCTGCCACGACTGTATTGTTATTGCCAGTCAAAGTTGTTTTACGGAAGACGGCATATCGAGACACGTCTCATACAATGCCCCTCTGGCAATTTGAACAAGTACGCAAACCATGGACCGAAAAGTCGCAAACGAGAAGAAGACCCGAGAAGCCGCGACAATGGACTGGCCCAAGATGCCTGGTCACTACCCCAAGGTCAGCTCGAGCTGAGACAAGCTTGTCTCCTTCCTCGTATCTCCTGAGCTGACAGAAGGTTTTGCTTCAGGGAAAGACGGCCAGCTTCGATCTGTCAGAGATGCAAAAGACCGCGAACTCAGCCGCCAAGGCGCAAGCGCCGCCGGCACCCCCCACGCCCACAGTCACTATTGGTGACAAGGTCAACGAGCTCCTGCAATGGCGCGAGGGCATTGACCAAAAGCTTGATGAAATCAACTTCAAGCTCGATCATCTGCTCAACGAGACGCTAAAGTCTCGCGAACTCGAGAGTCAGGAGACAGCGATGGGCACGAAGCTCGGAAACGCTTGTTTCCGCCTCGACAGTCACCACGAGACCATCCAGAGCATCAGCCAAAGCCTCGCGGCGGCGAATAGCCAGGTCCATCGCCTGACGAACGAGCTTCGAAGTATCAAGGAAGCCAATGAAGTGACTGTGACTTTCAAGTCTACCCGACCGTAAGTGGCGGCCCAACAGTTGATCGAAGCATCCAGACTAATGCCCTTATCAGACAGTAGAATCGAGATGGATTAATGTTTGGAATTTGGCACAAAAAGGAGCACAGCACAGGAGTTGTAAGGGAGAAGTCTGTTTATTTTGACTTGCAAGCGCTTTGGCATTCCGTTTTGTCAGGTTGCACGGATGGTTCGCCCCAGCGTCGGGGCCTGTCACGAAGTTTGCCATTGGGTGTTTTCTGCGACAGGTTTTTCATAGAGAATGGTGGAGACCAATGTTGGTTCGGTCTGACTTGGTTTGGGAGCATCAGATTCAGACTTCAGGGCACATTCGGTTTGCTTGGTAGTGGGTTGCAGCGAAGAGAATGCCGTTCGCGTCAAGAAGGATAGACATTTCGTTAAAACATGGAGTCTGTACCAGAACTATCTTTGCCTTGCGAACCAGATTGACGCTCCAATGAGGGGGACGGTCAGGCTTGCCATTTTGAGACCAGTCTTCTTCCACGACGCGAACAGGTCCATTGTAGCCAACCTTTGGAACTCTGCGGTGTCATTAACTCTGGGATAGGGGACGTCCGGAATGTCTTTGCCAATGAAGGGGCAAAGTTTGTCCCAGCCCAGGCCATCCTCCAATCTGACCACAAGAAGCTTCTCGGGAGGAATCAACTCCTTGACAGCTTTGTTACTGTGTGGCCGGTTATCCTTCCGACACCTGACAGCCGAATCCCGAATAATTGACGGCGATCACGTCCGCACGCGCGAACGATGGGCGGGAATAAACTTACTGCGCGTTGTACAGCTCGACGCACTCATCCAGCTCCCTCTCTTTATCTCCGCCCATGTAGCCTCGGTAGAGGATTCGTCGGAAGCTGTGGCCGAGCTGGGTCAGGTAGTAGGTGTAGGCGTCGAACATGCCAATCAGACGCACGGAGGGCGTCGTGAAGAAGGTCGCCATTGGCTGGAAGGTCTTGGCCACGGAGCGCCTCCATGCCTCGGGGTCCCGCTCGGTCAAGACGAACTTGGCGTTCGGGTATGCCGCCACGAGCTCGGGGAGGAACCACGCGGGCACATCGGTGACGCTGTCGTAGTCCCCGAACCACTTGTCAAAGTCCTCTCGGGTGAACTTCTTGCCCTCGCCCAGGGACCCGGCACGGACCGCGTCGTCCATCATGCGGATGTGTGACACGCCATTCTTGAAGACTTCGACTTGGTGGTACGGTTTGTATCCGAGGATCTTCAGGGCATGGTAGAATCCGTTGGTTGCGTTTCTAGAAACGACATTGTCAGATCGTTGGGATGCATTGGGGGCCGTCCCACTTGTTAGTCATAGCATGGGGTTGCGTACCGTCCGAAACTGAGTAGGATGACCTCCTTCTCCCGAGGGTTTGGGTGAACTGGTTGGCAGTCGATGAATCTAGACATCTTTGTCCCTTGCTAGTCTTCAATTGCGTGATTGCAGGCAACGATGTCGTGATCGAGGAAGTGCGATGGTAGATATTATCAACGGGTGCAGCTCCCAGAGGCGCCAGGGGCATCTCGGAAACCGCCTCGTTGCTGCTTACCTCCGGCCATTCTCGATGCACGACGTGGTCGACATATCACATACCCCGCGGCTGATCCCCAGCGCTAATGCGGTGAACAACGCACATCGCCGGTCGGGGGAATCGTTCCGCTTGGTATATCGAACCACTCATGCAGTCTTCGTGGGTCTTGATGTGGTGTTGGATATGTCATGTTGCATTATCTACGAGGGTTGCTGCAACCAACGTGTCGTGAGTTGTGGGGCGCGGAATAGTTTTAGGTCAACAGAAGCGACTATTCGCAGACGTTGCACGAGCTTCACACGAGGGTGAAGGGTACTTGCATGAGAAATGCTACACACATCCACAATTAGATGTAAAATGAACTCGCGGGATTACAAAGATTCGCAGGTACGGAAATCAAGAAAAATCCGAAGGCCGAGATATTTATGAAGAAAAGAGTCCGCTTCGCGTCGCGAGCTCAACAGACTCTGCGGATTGGTAGACGAGATTCGTTCTCAGTTGCTCAAACCCTTGTAATTAGATACCAGCTTCTTTGTAGCGAGACTGCAGTATCCAGATGATTTATTGGCTTCTCTTGACACGATGAAAAGTAAGAATATTAGGACCCGAATGAACATAGTAACAAAGATCCAGGCTATTATTTTTCTTGAAACTTATCTTTGTCTTACGAACAACGAAAAGACTAAGACTGCAAAATGGGTATATGGGTCGACCTATCACAAGAATTGACACTCCCACTGGTACTTGTCGTCCTACAGCGAATGAGTGAATTCAATTGACCAAATTACATAGCTGAGCAATTTCAATCATCCTTCTTTCTTTATGAGTGAGTGTTCCAACTTAGCCTTATGAATGCCTTGAATTCTCCTAAGACAGGGCCGGCACCGCCCAAGGCGACCAACTGTCAACATTGAAGTTATTGTATGTTTGGTCGGTTCGGTAGACACTTGTCAAGCCGTCAGACTGCTTTAAGAGGAACTTGTTGATGTATGCAGTCAACTCGCTCTGCTGGGAGCTCGGGAAGCTGCAGTGCGCGTGATTCCCAACCTGGCTGTACCCGAAGGTATCAAGAGACCCCAGGGCCTGCCACTGCTTCCTAGCCCCTCCCATGCAGCCATACGTGCTCATCGTTCCCAGCCACTCGTAGTCGGGGTTTTCCATGATGTAAACCGGTCTGGGCGCAATCAGACCAGCAAGCATGTGGTGGTCAAACGGCAACTGATTGACATTGCTCGTGTACTGGTTGAAGCTGGGGCTGAACCACGGGTTCTCCGTAACGATCTGTTTGGCGTCTTGGACCGTGAATCCGTTGCGGTTCTGCCAGTCGGCGATGCGCCAGCATCCCGCACCGCCAGCACCAGATTCTTGGGGTAAGGTAAGCACGATGCGGGAGTCGAAGGCGCCGGCGACGAAGGCTCCCTTGCCGTTGCGGGAGCAGCCGGTCACTCCCAGACGCGTGGGATCGATGCCGACGGATGGAGTGAGCTCAAGCGCGTCGATGATTCGGGAGACGGCCCACGACCATGCCATCAAGGCGCCAGCACTGTGTCCGCTGCCGTAGAGGTCGTAGAACTTGCCCTTGCCGCGAGATGAGCCGCCTTGCTGCTGGGCGATCTCGTCATTGTTGAAAGTGATTGTACCGACGGTGGAGGGAACGGGAATGCTCGCGGCGCCGTAGGCGATGATGGCAGGGACGCTATTTCCACTCGGCTTGGAGATGGTCACGGCGAAAGAGATGGACTTTCCACCGTCTGAGACGTTGATGGTGAGCTTATTGTCAGAGTAGGAGGCGGTCACGGACTGCGGCTTAGGTGGCAACGTCCCAAGCTCCAAGCGCTGAAGCTGTGAACTTATCTCGGCCTGTCGGCAGCTCCAGTCGGCTTTGGTCGTGACCTTGCCTCCGTCCTGGAAAGTAAAGGGGTCCGGCAAGACCGAAGTGGATGCGCCGAGCCCGTTGGGCAGAGCGGGGCACGCTGGTCCACCACCCCCCGGTGCACTCGAGGTACTGGTGACGGGGCTACCCGCCGATGTAGTCGAGGTTTGTAGAGTGGTTGAGGGGGGCTGCGGAGCCGGGGAGGACGTCAGGGGAGGACTTCCGGGAACGCATTGCGAGTACCAGTCGTTTGTGTAGCGACAGTAATAGCCGGTGATGCAGGTTGTTCCGCCAGTGTGCCCAATTCCACCACATTGAGCCCATGCTCCCTGTTGCGCAACTGCGTGTGCGCTTAGAACGACGACAGCCGCCACGAGTTGAAGATATTTCATGTCTTATTTCTTCGGGATTAAAGATACGGCAGCCGATCAATTAATTGTGAACAACCTCGCCAGATTGCGAACTAACTTCTTCATTTCTTGGGACTTTTTATACACACGTCTGCTTGTCGCCAAGACGAACTTTTCACCATAATGATCAGAAGAAGAACGGAATGTCAATTTTAGCGTACCAAACATTCGTCCACCCCGAATAGGACTTGGACTTAAAGCAGTACTGAAGACATTCAACTATTGGGGCATCTCGCTTGTTGCGTTGCATTGAACCGATCCCGTGGTCCTCCGGGAAAACAGCACTTCAGGCTGAATGGAACAGTCTGTCTTGATAGTGCCCCAACACTCCAAATGCGGATATATCCATGGTAGAATGGTGTCAGCTGGCCAAATTCAGCTTTCAATTTTACCTTCTGCAACAACTGAGCCTTTGAGTTGAGATGTGTATGTGGTAGGCAACGCTCCAGATGTTGGGTGGCATGATCAATTGATATGCGCCAAGTAGACCTCAGGCAAGACTTGGGACCTGACTCATTCTTATAAAACTTGGTTGGCTGAAGACTTTGGGGAGGTGCGCCCTGGCAATATGTAGGCCTTTGCCACTGGAACCCAGCCAAGCTACCCAGCCGTGAGTTCCCAACCGAGGGCTTTGTTGTTTATGCTGTACGCAGTAATTCTCGGTTGTGTCCCACAAGTTGGGACCCGCCGACCTCACAACCGCTGATGGCTCGGATGAGCGGCTGTGCAATTGACGCGCAACTGCCAGCTTGTATTTGCATTTTTAAAAACAAGGTTGCAAGGCCACCAGTATGTCAAGAACTTGCTCATGGGCTCCCCACATATTCCCAGAAACGTCCGAAATTCCCAAGAAACGTCCGGCAATCAGTTTGACGCCTAGCATGTCTTTTGCCAACACGGCAATGACGGCAGTCTGAGTTTAGCGGTCCGGCCAAAAGGCAATCATCCCGATTAAGTGACTCTGGGTAGAGTCTTGCTTTCGGACACGACCCACATAAGTGTGCGGTTGCTTCAATGTTCTTATGCGGAACATACCGTCGAGCCATCATATGATGTCATTCTAGTCGAGCTCCAGTCGGAACAAGCCATGAGGTGGAATACGGATATCGTGACTAGACTAGACCGTAGACAGGCCTAAAAGAACGTCCCGAGTTAACTTTCACTTAGAGTCATCATCCGAGCAACCACAAGGCCAGAGTAGGCAGGTGGTAGCTTTACAAGTAGAGTCTACGGAGTAGTCCACTAGCATAGAGTTAAGTCAGCAATTCGGATAAGTTGCCTTGTGTTTATCCCGTAATGTGGCGGTTAGGGATTAGGAGTTCCGGTAGCCGGCCCCTAAGCCCTAAGTCAGCCTGGAGATGTTTTAGGGGGTGGCTGTTTAATCCGGAACAGGAGTTGATGGAGCTCGGGCACGGCACCTCCGGAAAGGGGAAGTTAAGCATGTTCATCCGACGTTAAGGTCACCCCGTCAGCATTATGCCGAATTCGCTTGCGGCTCTGTCGCCAGTGACATCCCATCTCAACTGAACTTCCTACCTATCATCTATGATGACATGAATCGCAAGTCGAATCGGTTGTGGACCTGCCCGAAATTTGGATCTGCACCTTTGGAAGGAAGATGCCAATGGCTAGAGTGGGGCCATTCCGAGTCCCGAACCAACATGGCGCGATGTTCCTTGTCGCCTTTCGATCACCTGGTGTTGAACTATCACCTCTTCAAGTTGTTTTGGAACCTTTGATCAGTTCAACGTCAACCAGCCAATTCAACAATCAGATGAACACAATGAAAGAAAAATGTTGTGTTCACTAACTATTTTCCTATTAAGCAACATATGAAACTGGAAACCCCTATGTTCCGCCTATGCGCTCCCCGCAAACCGGCAAAAAGGGTCGGACGATTCGTGCGCTAACCCACAACTCCACAACTGCTGTTATTTTAGGCTTCCCGATAGACATCAACTTAGTCTCGGCACGGGAATGTGGGAGAGTCTACCCGAAGGGGGATAAGCATTTGTACACATCAGTCAACAATCACCTGAGTTGTCATACTAGCACCACATGCAACCTCGATCGGGCCTGAATGACGAATCAGAGGTTGTCGGTTCCTGAAAGGTAATCTATTTAGCGTCCTTTACAACAAAGCTTGGCACCACATTGAGATGCATATTGTTCCGTAGTCCATAGTGAGCCCATCGCTTTTGGCTGAGACTGCGGGGATCGTGAGCTAGCACAGCCCTGCCGGGCTCCTCGCGGGCTGTGTTCCGGGTCTGTGTGTCAGTGTTCCATCCGGAGATGATTTCTCAAATGTCCTAGTCCCCGTAGATGCGCAGGTTTACAGCACGGTTAAGGTTGGCGATGGGGGCAACGGCATGAGGTGGGAGGAGAGAACAACGTCACAAGAAGAGAGAACATATGGAGGTCAAGTTTCTATAAAGCAGGCGAAGATTCTCCTCCTCCAGACGATTTCTTTCTTCATCAACTCAAACAACTCAGTCAACAGTCACTCATTCGCTACCAACTCACAAACCACCACACTCTTTCACAACCAACAACCACTCTTTTACCACATTCAAAATGAAGTCCGCCGTCATCTTCTCCGCCGTCGCCCTCTTCGGCGCTGTCTTCGCTGCTCCCCTCGAGTCTTCCAACGAGGCTTCCAACCTCTTCGCTCGCGTAAGTAACACCCGATCTCGATTTCACATCGTCCAAATTTGCTAACAAGGCTGCTCCAACAGAAGCTCTGCGTCTCTGAGGACGGCATTGCCTGCTACTACGACAACAACCAGTGCTACTGGCACGACTGCTCTGACTGCAGCTGCGAGGACGTCTACAACGGCGCCAAGCTGATCCGCCGCGACTGCACCGACGCCAAGGACGCCGCCACCTGCCCCAACGTCCCCGACCCCAAGGCTGCGACTCCCGCTCCCAACCCCAACCCCCCCAAGGCTTAAGACAATGACTCCGGCTTAATGGACTCTGTTTTGGGGACGTTCGACTAGGTGGAAACGGTACTTTTCTTTTTGTCTGTTGATAATCAATAATACCTGAATTGAAAAGATTCTCGCAAATCCTCATGAAAGTCCTTATCCCAGCTTTTGATGCCAATGGTCTGTGATCAGGCGGCGCTGACCTAACGTGAAGTCTTGTACTACAAATAATTATAAAGGAGACCTCCTAATTTTCCTATGTCTGCGTGGATATATGACCTGTGCAGTTAATTATTTCTACTACAGACGGTAGCAGAAGGAAGGATAATGTGCTAACGAGGGCGACGACGATAATAGCAGCGACAACGACAGCAAGGTAGAGCATGTTACTACAGGAAAATTAGGCACTTTAGCACAGGAAAAGTAGGCCCTCTGTTACAAAATGGGTACGGAAAGCAATTTCTAGCTGCCGGGGCACCTTACTGACCTTTAAGACTTTCTAAGGAAATGACAGGTGCGATTGATACGATCTTATATAGCTTGTCTTTCGAGTTCCGCCAGCCTTGTTGGTACACACACTCTAGCAGAGAGGGGTTGTTGTGATGCTGAGCAGTGAGTTAGGCGTGGCAGGCGTTCTGGTTGAACAATCACAGTTCGAGTCAAAAGTCCCAACCAGATTAGGTAGAGAGGACCTGCTGCCTAGCTGTGCCGCTCGCAACTGGGACTAGCGTTGTCGACACAACATCGCAATCTAAAAATCACAAATCGGATTAGGCAGGCAATCCTAATCGAGTCCGAGCTCCGCTATTTGAACTGTCTACTTAAGCTTCATTGCTCCGACGCCTTTACTTCAACCACAAACGTTTTACAGTCTAAATCCCAGCCATGGCGAAATTGACTCAGCTCCCGGCAGAGCTGCTGCAAAAGATTCTCTCAAATCTCCTGAACATCAACAGCCATGTCGCTTACCTGGTCCTACCCCTGTTCCAGCCGAACGCCGCCGACTTGGCCACTTTGAAAGCGGCTTCACGAACGTGTCGGGTCCTTCGCGATGTGGCTGAGCCTCTCATCTGGAGGCACCTCTGCCTGACGCAGCCCCGACGTAAGGGTCACCCGACGACACGGCAACTGATCGGCCTCATCCGGCTGTGGCATGAGCGACCCGAGCTCGCGGGCCACGTCCACACGCTCTACCTCTCCGGCGATGAGCTGCCCTTCGGCCCTCAAGTCATCAACGAGGACGACATCGCGTTCGTGTCGCAGGTTCTGCAGGAATTCGGCTTCCAACTGTCGCATCCATGGTTCCAAGCTCCAGGGCATGTCTCCAACCCAGAGCCGTGGCATAAGGCGTTCAACAACCTCAGCTTCATCACGGCGCTGATAGTCCTCATGGCCCGGAATGTCAGAGCCCTCGACCTCTTCGTCGGAGGTGACTTCTTCAAATGCATGCCCAGCCCAGGGGAGACGTCGGCCCGCCTGGAGCTGCTGAGCCATCTCCGGTGTCACTCGACCACCGGCGAGTTCATGGCCAGGATGAACCCGCTCCTCCGGCTTGCCCCTAGCCTTAGAAAGCTCCAGGTCTGGCAAGCCCGCCTTAGTCACGGCGAAGATCTAGACTGGAGCGGGTTGACGTCGCTGGAGCTCACGGACGCCAACGCGAGTGAAGCGGCGATCGCCGACGTCGTCAGGTCCTGCCGCGAGCTGCGGGAGTTCACCTTCTCGCCGGACACAGGCCACGCCCCGAACGAAACCATGGCGGCCCTTTTGATGCACGCTAGTACCCTCCGAAAGCTCGTCGTACATTTCGGGGCAGAGGGGCAAGAAGATGGTCTTTGCGTTGGCTCGGTTGCAGCCTTCACCAGCCTCGAGGAACTCGGGATCTCAGTGTGGGAGATGGGGTGGGATGAAGAATGCACCCTGCACATGTTACCAAAAAGTCTGAGGTCCCTCGAAATTCACGGATACCCTAGAGACGACGAATGCCGCCAAGAGATTGAGTGGCTAGCGGGCGCAGTTGAAGCGGGGACCTATCCCAACCTCAAAGAGGTCTGGTTATCGGGCTGGGAGTGCGACAGCGATCATCCGGGGCCGTGTTGGGGCACCTATGTCGACGAGAATAATCCGCTCAGAGAGGGCATCGACCAGCACGGGTCTGACTGGGAGTACGACAGTGACGAAGAGGAGGACGGATGCGATGGCGGAAGGACGGTTACCGAGCTTCGAACGATTCTCCTGGAGGCGGGTGTTTCCTGCAATATTAGACCGCCGTGAGACAATATAGACTCGAAGGTTCGATTAATAGTTCCAAACTCAGCATGTTGCATAGCTGTTCTCATGGCGGTTTTCATGGAGTGTGACGGAAATGGTATGCATTTGTGTTTGTCCATGTGGGCTGATCAAGGCTTTTGGAAAGCGGCAACGTGGAAGCTCCTTGAAAATGTCACCCAGTACTCGGGCTCTCATTGATTGACGTGTTGAACATAAGTATGTTCACAGTCAAAACGTGCTGATTCGACTCCAACAAATCAGGGAGCCCGTGCAATTGGTGGTGAGAGCAACGAAGAGAACAAAGAAGCTGGTTCGATAAATTCGATTATTGGCGGTATCTATTTTCGCCAAGAGAACCAAATTGCGCTGCGATTTGTTCCAATGAAAATAAGTGATTCGAGAGAGTTCCCCAAGATCCGCACAAGAGATACACCTACCTCTATTTCAGAGTGCCAGACAACTCTGATTCTCAACCGCGGCGTTGGAGGATAAGTTGATGATATGTTCCGCCCAAACGACGCAGATATCGAAGACGCCCAGAAAAGCGCAACTAGATCGAAACGCTCTTTGGGAGACTTGCCGCCAGAGCTAATCACGGAAATATTGAGTGCAGCAGACGATGCCACCACCATCAGCCGCCTTGCTCGCACTTGTCGAGGCCTAGCACGCATCGCCAATTGCGCTCTCTACCGCACTTCTTTCCGAGGGACAGATCCAACTATTTGGGCCATTGATCGCGACCGTTTTGATACTCTCACGCAGATATTGAAGCATCGTTCAACGTCGAAATGGGCCATCCACCCTCAGGACCTGAGAGCACATCTCGTAGAAGCGTTAAGAACTGGCAGCTTCAGAATCGCTGACGCCCTTCTTGACGCGGGGGCAAAAATATATTACAGCGTCGGATCAAGGCCAGAACTACACAGCGAAGAGGTTTCAATGCGGACAGCCCAATCTTGCGGGCACCTCGGGTCCCTCGCCCTCGCCGCTCGCAGCCGCTATCACCTGACCTTTTGGTACAGACCCACCAAGCCGTATGCATCCGAAGCTGAGTATTGGAGATGGAAGAAACGGACGATGATGAAGATTCTGGCACGAATGAGGATTGATGTTTCACGGAGGCATATGGAATATCCTACACTCTCCTTCGATGGATACCGCAGAGAGCTCGACATCGCGCTCATCGAAGCTGCAAACGCAGATGCCCACTCGATCGAGATGATGGAGTTTCTCCTCGCCGCAGGCGCGAACATCAATGCCGAGATGAACGACCAGTACGTCGGCCAGGTCTGGCGGAACGCTTTGGACGAGGAAGTTCCTAGCTTATTCCGCGCCAAGGTCGAATTTGTCATGGAGCGCGGTATCAATACGAACAGAGTGTGGTCTTGGCAGGGGCCTCTCACGCCCGCAGAGTTCTTTCTGAAGAAGCTGCATTGGAGTTGTCTCTTTCCGGCGGACACATCCTTCATCGATCGGGCCCTCTGGATGATGGACTTTTTGGAGGGTTGGGGCTGCTTGGAATGGCCACTTGCTATCTTTGAAGCCTTCAACACATGTGAGATGGCTGCGCAGGGGAGAGAGTTGGCTGGACTCGACATGGGTGCAGGACGTGAGCTGGAGTTGATACTGAATGATACGGACGAATCTTTGCAGCCGCTGCAGACGGCATTGAAGCAGCATCTCAGCCGAAAGTTGCTCCAGAAGCAGAAGCTCTTGGTCACTTTGAAAGAAGATCAAGGTTCCGAAATCATTGATGGCCACGCTAGCAAGCCGAATTTTGTTGACAAGGAGAGTCTTCCGGAAGCAATATTGCGGCTGGAAGACTTGCGCAAGGAATGGCTGGCTGAAAGCTGCTCAGATACGTGAAAAGTGAGCAAATGTTCGAGCGATTATGAAGCCTGGCGCTGTCATTTCAAAGTCGCAGGGCCCAGCAGAAGTTGTCTAAATCACATTTCAGTCGTTCAACTTTCACATGCAGTTCTTGAAGCAAGATCAAGACCGTGATGTAGCTGTATCAACCCCAAACGCAGGCCACGACTCGAGAAGCTCGCACTAGCCTGCCCGAACGAGCCATGTGGATTCACATTCGCGACACATCATTGGCGAGGAGGCCATGTGGAAGCAGCTGCAGAGTCGGGATAAAGCCTCCAGGCGCATGAAATACCTCCACATTGCACGCGTGGGATTCATTACTTTTCGAGGGGGGAAACTGGGCGGAGTGTTTGGTTCAACGTGAATGATCACAGGGAAACCCTGAGGCGTTTTGCACACGCGACTTCAGACTCGCCTGCAGAGTGGTCGACCGGATGTTTGGTTTCTCATAAGCCGTGTGTGCTGTCTATTGCGGGTTGTGTTTGAACAGTGAGGCTCCACAATGACTCGCACGCGATGTTTCCACTGTGTCTTTTCCCATTGGCTGGACAGTACGCGGAAGGATGCAGTGGCGTAGCGCTGGGCGGGCATGCGCGCTTCACTGCTGCAGGTGAGATTGATGGTTGAGACGAGATGCATGTGGAGGCGTTGTGGTGCAGGACGGGATTGTATCGTATGCATCATGGATTCTGATGGAAGGAAAGGTTGAAGCTATTCGCAAAGTTCAGTTCAGGATCGCGGAAAAACAGAATAAAAGTTCGAGGTGGATAAATGTCGGCCGAGTTGTATGACGTAAGGACGCTTTCTCGCCGTCATTGATTGGGCAGCTGCGTCGGGCTATTCGGGCGAATGACCCCGGGCGGCACGGGTGGTGATAAAGGCTGCCGCTGACTGACAGGCGACAGGGGTTCGGTCACAAGGAACCCGGTCATCTCCTCGAGACTTCAACGGGAACGGCATAGCGGGATCCATGGATCTCTCTCTCCCACGCCGATTACACATCAAATTTCCACACCTGCACCTGCACCTGCACCTGCGCTGCACTGCATGAGGGAATGGGACCCAACAAGATCCCGTCCGTCCCGCCAACGCCCGCCTGCCCGCCCACCATGTCAAAGTCCGCAGTCCGCTTCGACCGCCCCCGATCTTTTCCAGAGCGACCTCGCACACCTTGCGCTGCTTGCTGACGCCGGCTGACGGAGGAAATACGACCTTTTGTTTCCCCAAAGAGAAACCTGCCTGTCGCACACCGCCGACACAGATCCGACATCACATCTCGATAAAGCACAAACCAAAAAAAAAAAGAGCACGATAAAACCACACACACCAAAAAGAATTATGGCCGATACCGCGACTTCCGACCCCGCCTCCAAGGTGAAATCCCACGCCTCGACTGTCGTCGCCGAACACGGCTACCCGCGCGGCCATCTGGGGCACCTCAACGAGCACGAAGAGGCGCAGCTCGTCGCCTTCAAGAAGCTGGTTGAGGAGAAGGGGCTGTACAAGCCAGGCCCGCCTGCGTCCCACGACGACCAAACACTTCTGTGAGCCGCTTTACACATGTTTTCCCCTCTCTCGATTTTTCTCTTTGCGCCGGATGTCCCGGGACATACCAAAGCTGACTGTTTCCCCCTCCAATAGGCGATACCTCAGAGCCCGCAGCTGGGTCCCCGCAGACGCCCTCACGCAGTTCAAGGACACGGAGGAGTGGCGCGCCGGCAGCGACATCGACACCCTCTACCACACCATCGAGCTCGACGCCTACGAGCAGAGCCGGCGCCTGTACCCGCAATGGACCGGCCGCCGCGACCGCCGCGGCATCCCGCTGTACCTCTTTGAGATCAAGCACCTCGACACCAAGGCCATCGCCGCCTACGAGAAGTCCGGCAAGGAGACCTTCAGCAAGGCCAAGTGGGACGGCAAGACCCCTCAGGGCCTGCTGCGCCTGTTTGCGCTGTACGAGAACCTCACCCGCTTCAACCAGCCCTTCTCGACGCAGCTGCAGGACCGCGACTTCAATGACACCCCCATCACCCTGAGCACAAACATCGTCGACATCTCGGGCGTCAGCCTGAAGCAGTTCTGGAACCTCAAGAGCCACATGCAGGCCGCCAGCCAGATTGCGACGGCGCACTACCCCGAGACTCTTGACCGTGAGTTTTTACCCTCTTGCTTTTCCCCCTAAACCCTCGCGCGCGCGCGCAGTCGTTGACGTCACCCAGGCATCTTCATCATCGGCGCGCCCGTCTTCTTCTCCACGGTCTGGGGCTGGGTCAAGCGCTGGTTCGACCCCATCACCGTCTCCAAGATCTTCATCCTCAGCCCGCACGAGGTCCTCCCGACGCTCGAGCAGTTCGTCGAGCCGCGCAACATCCCTAGGAAGTACGGCGGCCAGCTCGAGTTCTCCTGGGGCGACCAGCCCACCGTCGACCCCGCGTGGGAGGGCGTCGTGCGCTGGGAGAACGGCCACAAGGCCTTCACGGGCCGCCCCGCCGTCTGGCGCGAGACCGCAGACGGCGCCCGCGTCGAGTGCTTCGGCATCGGCTGCGTCAACGGCAAGGAGCAGGAGGAGCTCATCGCCTCGGTGCCGCGCACGTGGCCGCCCGCCAAGACGAACGGTGTGGCGGCGGAGACGACCACGACCGTGCCGGTTGGCGAGAAGGACAGCGCCGTGACGGAGGGCACCCAGACCGAACCCGTCAAGATTGCCGAGCCCGAGGCCCCGACGACGAACGGCGAGGACGAGCTGTCGAAGCTGTCCATCTCCGAGACCAAGGAGATTACGGAGAAGCACACCAACGGCAGCACGACGGCGCCCGTGGGCCTGGCATAGACGAATTCCGAGTAGAATATAGAAAAGAGGGGGATGCATATGCGGCAGGAGGCGATTGATTTTGGGTGTGGTTTGGGAAACGGCTTTTATCATATATACCCCCGAGGGTTCGATGGTCCTATTAATTTACATCTGGCTTTGGTCAGTCGTCGGACGACGGAGCAACAACATGGGCTGGAGTTTTTAGTTCTGAAATACCAAAAACATTGTTTGATTTCATCTAGAAGTGCATGGTATCAAGAAAGACGTCGCATCATCTCATCTAAAGCCAGAGGGCCCTGAGGTCAGATCTTGGTGTGGTCGTATCGTCCCGTCCCGTCATACGTCTGGCGAACCCTCCCCGCGTCCGTGGAGCTGGGATGCCCGAAACCTTACCGCCCCCAACGCCTCTATGTACTGTTTATCCTCGCCCATTTAATCTCTATCTCTTCCGCCGTCGTCAATCATTCTCGTGCAGCCACGGAGTACAAACCCGCCCTAGCCCGTATACCCCCTCCTCTTCCTCCACTCCGCCACGCCCTTCTCAATCTCCGCCCAACTCGTCCCGTCCCTGACCAGATGCATCGTCACCCCCAAGCTCTCCGTATCCCGATTCCTGCTCTCATCATCGAAAAACAGCATCTCCGTAAACGGGATCCCCGTCTTGCGGAAAATCGCCTCAAAGTGCCGAATCTTACTACTCGGATAAATCTCCAACCCGCCATCGAAAAACTCCAGCGCCTTCCTTGCCTTCTCCTTCTTCCCGCTCCCGCCCTCCTCCGCGCTCGGCGGCGGCACGTGCAGCAGCTTCAGCATATCCCGCGCCAGCTCCGGCGCGCTGGTCCTCGACGCCACCGCGATCTTCACGCCCGCCAGCGGCAGGGTGTACAGGATGCGCGGGACGTCCGCGTAGAAGGCGAAGGACTCGCCGTGGCGGTCCGTCGCGGCGGAGTGCGCGGCGTTCGCCTTGAGCGGGCCCGAGACGTGGGTGTCGACCCAGAAGGGCCAGAGGGTGTAGTCGAGGTCGAAGACGATGAGCTTGGGCAGCGGCAGGTCGTCGGTGAGGATGCGCGGCAGGGAGAGCGAGGCGGTCGTCGAGGTGGAGGGCGTGCCGTTGCCGAGGGTGGATGTGCTGCCTCCTTGCGTGGTTTTGGAGAGCTTTTTGGGCATTGTGCGGAGGGAGCGCCCTCGAGGGCCGTCTTATCTATCGGAAGACGTGAGGTGCGTTGGATTGGCGTGGGTGATGTCGTGGAAGCAGAGTGCAAGTCGGGGTTATCGTCGTTATCGAGGCTGGGTGGGTGTAGATGCTGACGGGAATTATGGTTTGGAGGGGCAGAGCGATAAATTGCGGCGGGCGCTTTTTTTCGTCACTGCCGGGGCAGCTAGCGCATTGGCTCCAACGGCGGGGTCCTGCGGGATTACAGCGGTGATTTGACCCCCGGGCCGCTCATCGAAAACTCTCGGCGGGCAGGCCGCACGGGAAGCAAACGAAACAGCTAGATCAGACGAAGAACTCGGCGGAATGAAATCCGGGGCAAAGCGAGAATTCTGCACCATCGTCGTGAAAACAGCGAGTGTATTGATAACGGATGAACGGGCCAAAAAATGCAAAAGACATCGACGTTGGCCTGATTCGAACAGACGCTCCCGAAGGAACAAGATTTCTAGTCTTGCGCATTAGACCACTCTGCCACAACGCCAGATGGGCATCCGCTGATACGGACTTGCCTTAGGGGCGGAACTGACAGACTATGGAGCGCACAGCCCACATTCCATCATCATGAGAGACGAATTCGAGACATTGACCCTGTTCGATGCCCAATTCCCGACAATATCACGCCCGTAAACTCTTCCTTTGGACGTGAATCCCTGGCACTCATACCCTGTAATCTCCTGGACATGGTTCATGTGCTGTCAGAGGTCGCCAAATGGATCGTAGTCGTCCGCCAACATCGCCTTTTGCACAACCCTCCTCCTGACGCCCTGGTTGCCGCCGTCAAAGATGGGTAAGACAGCCGCCTCCTGCACAAGTCTGGCAAACGGGTATTCGTTTGACCAAGAAGCTCTGAACCCCTGTTAGCAATTCCATCAAAAGGGACGTTCATAGCAGACACTTACATCCCAATGACCCTCATCGCCTCCGCAACCCCCTCAACCGCCACCTCAGACCCGTAGATCTTCGCCTGCGAGCATAGCTCCACGGCGTCCTTTTCGCCATTGTCCACTGCGTGCGCAGCTTTCCAGCTAATCAGCCGCGCCGTGTCAATCCTCGTCTTCAGCGAGATCAAAAGGTCTGCCGCAGACTGCCTCTCGAGGACCTTGACGCTCCCGCCCTGGTCCTGTTCCTTGGCAAAGCGCAGCGCGGACCGGAACGCCGTGCGCATGATGCCGGCGCCCATGGCCCCGACCATTGCCCCCGTCGCCGCGAACGCCATCTCGACAATCCGCACTGCTTCAACGCCCTTCGCGACCACGTACTTCTCCGGCACGCGCAGGTTGGTGAAGGCGACGTGCGGGCCGCAGTGCGCTGTGAAGCCCGGCGTCTCGATGTACTTCACCACCCGGAACGCGCCCTCGTCGTTCTCGTCCAACACAGCGCGCGGGATAGCGAGCAGCATCGCCGAACTCACCAGGTCGCTACTATCACCATCGCCGTCCCGGCAGAAAACAGTCTGCACATCCGCCCCGCGCCCATCCCACCCCGTGCAATTCCCCGCCCAGATCTTCTCGCCGTTGACAACCCACCCATCACCCCGGCGCCTTGCCACCGTCTGCGCGCCTCTCCCGCCCTCCTCGAAGAAGTTCGCCGTGCCGCCGGGCTCAGACCACTGGAACGCCGCCAACGGGGCCCCCTCACCCGCCAGAAAAGGCGCCACGAGCTCTTTCTTGAGGGACTCGTCCGCGGAAGAGAAGATCAGCGGCATCAGCCCCAAACTATCTGTCAACAGGTTCAGCGCGACGCCGGGCTCCACGGCGAAGAGCTCCTCGGTGATGAGCGCCGACTCGAGGAGCGTGCCGCCCGTGCCGCCGAGGTGCGGGGGCACGAGGGACCGGATGACGCCGGCGCGGACGGCGGTCTCGAAGAGGGGCTTGGTGGAGAGGAAGCGGGTAACCCCGTCGTTGCGGAGTTTGGTGTAGGAGGCGTAGGCGTCGTGGAGGAGTTGGGAGGCGAAGGCTGCCGCGTTGGTGCGGGCTGTGCGCTGGGAGTCGGAAAGGGTGAAGTCAATCATTGTGTGTTGGGCTGGCGATGGTTGTCGGGATTCGATTGAGGGGATGGCTGGTTGAGGCGAGCTGTTCTTGGTTTTGTATGTGGACTGTCATGTTGGGCTGACCACCATCGCTAGCCTCCTGGTCGATCGCAACGCAAGAGGATCGTGAAGACGCAGGTTGACTGCATGAAATTGATGCTTCATGGCTCATTAGGGCCTAGATGCACCAATCTCTCCTCTGAACATTCCATCAACATAGCCAATTGCTGTATAGCTTTGGATCAACCATGAGGTCGTCTGCCAGTCAGCGTTGATTTCTCACTGTCGTTAATTCTGCGATGGTGCGTGTTTCCTCAAAGAAGGCATTCGTATCGTTGAATTGTCATCCCAAAAGCCATTTCTCGATCTTGGCAATGTGCTGTCTTTCGATGATCTAGGTACTTTGCATGAAGGTGGTCAGCAAACCACAGCTGCGACCCTATTGGAGGAGCAGAGATTCTGCTTGTCGACCAAAGACCCTCAATAGGACATGCAGAGACTCCATAATTGAGCTGAAGGCATTGCCTCTTGGCCTCCAGAAAAAGATTACGTCTGACTTGAATCGGCGGAAACGTGTCCTAGTTCCCCGCATCGAAGGAGTTAGACTGAAGTGGTGGTATCCGTGGCTTTCATCAAACACAGCTGTCCGCGGAGCCAATTTGCATCTCACAAGTTTGTGTTCTGGGCTACTCCAGCAAAACCTGGGGAGATTAGGAAACGCGGGGCTGTGTATGTCTTCCGTGTGTCCCGGCCCCAGCAGGTTTCGACCGGCACTGTGCCGAAACGGGCAAGTGGAGATGAAGTTATGCGAGGACGATGATCATGTTGGAGATACCGACAAAGGCTTGGGGTAAGGTGTACCAGAACACGGCGCGATATGGACAGGTTTCTCGGCAGATTATCCCGGGGCAATTTTGCATGTTTGGCGGTGTTCTCGTGCCGCGGCCCGGGACCGGCCCCACCTCCGCCCCGTTAATCCGGAGATGGAGGCCGGTATGGTAAGAACGCCAGGCACGATACATCTACTCTAAAAAAGCCATTTCCAATGTGCACCGAGCCAGGAACTGGTTTAAGGGAGTCTCTCACAGTATTGGAAAACCAGGCGACTTTTTTTGTGTCTCTTTAGCTACGTTCCCAACTGCCTCGGCAGAAGCTCACCCCATCTCCAACCACGCACTGCTTGTAAACCCGTAAATCCGTAAAACCACCATCACATCGAAATGTTCAAGAAGCCGATCCCAAGCAACCACAGGCCAAACCTTGTGTGTCGCATCTCACATCGGAGGCTACTTTTTGACCCCGAAGCTATGGCCACACACATGACAGCTCCCAAGCTGTGAAGGAGATGAGGAAGCTCTGATACACACGGTGTGCTCGTCCGGGAACAATGCCCGGCAATTCCATTCGCGCAAACTTGCAAACATCTCCTGACGCTGTTTGTCACAACCGATGGGAGAGCTTGCAGCAGCCGCGAATTCAAACGAACAATACTTTTCTCGGCGTGCTCGGGAACCCGGGCAACGACGCCCTTCCTGGACCAAAATGTCCGTCCCCGACGCCACGCCCTCCTTCAGCCCCCCCAGCGGTCTGACTTTCTCGGCACGGCGCCATCTGAAGTTACCCGGCCACAGCAACCACCACCACAAACGCCACCTGGTCCATGAAAAGAAAAACAAGGGGTCTTGGGTTGGTTCCCGCGGCGCCGGACTGTTCTAGTGCCACTGCGCAAGTACCGAGCGCTGCGTGACGTCCGATGGACTGTGGTGGGGTAGTGCGGGGGAATTAAACTGGCTGATGTCCTCCCACCCCTTTCTCTCCACATGCCCCCCCCGTTCTCCAACGGCATTTGCGACGCAGTGTAAAGGGACGGATGATATAAAAAGACCCCGAAGCTTTCAAGCAGTTCCAGTGTCCATTGACCCGGTCGCGATCCCACCCATCAAGCTCACCCTAACATTCGTCACACATCGCATAACACGAAGACGAGAAGTACACAACCCGCGCACCATGTCCCGCAAGATCCAACTCGTGCGCATCGCCCACGTCTACTACAAGCACAAAAACATTGAAGCCGCGCGCGCCTTCTACGACGACTTCGGCTTCTACGAGACGGCGCGCGTCGGCAAGCGCACGTACTACCGCGGCTACGGCACCGAGCCGCTGGTGCTCTGCGCGGAGGAGGCGGATGAGGACGAGTTCGGCGGCCCGGCGTTCGTCGTCGAGTCGCTCGACGACCTCGAGCACGCGGCCAAGACGCTGCCCGGCGCGAGCGAGATCTACGACCTGGGGGAGGTGCAGGGCGGCGGCAAGTGCGTGACGTTCAAGGACCCGGTGGACGGGTGGCCGTTCCACTTGGTGTATGGGCAGACGGCGGTGGAGAGGAGGGATCCTGGGTTTCCGAACTTGAAGTTCAACTTTGTAAGTTTCTGAGTGATGCCTTAACGTGGGAGAGAACGGGGAATGAAAGGGGGAAAGTGTTTGCTAATGCGGTTGGGGTTGGTGTAGCCGACGGAGAAGCATCGCGAGGTCAACCACAAGCAGCGCTTCACGAAACGGCCTGCGCCGGTGCACAAGCTGGGCCACTTTGGCGTGTGCCTGACCAACTTTGACAAGGCGTACGAGTTCTACACGAGCAACTTCAACTTCTACCCCAGCGAGGTAAGAGAGCATTTCTTCTGGGCTTCAGACTTCTGAAGGCAAAAGGGGGAAAAGGAGGCGTGAACACACCCAGACTGACTAGAATCTGCGCAGCTTGTACACGCGCCCGACAACAAGGACAAGAAGGTCACCGTCTTCTTCCGCCTCGGCCGCGGCAAGGAATACGTCGACCACCACTGCTTCTTCTTCTTCGAGGGTCCCAAGTTCCACGTGCACCACTCGTCGTTCGAGACGCACGACTTTGACGCGCAGGTGCTGGGCCACGACTGGTTGCGGCACCAGGGGTACAAGAACTGCTGGGGCGTGGGGAGGCACATCATGGGCAGCCAGATCTTTGACTACTGGTGAGTTCGTGTTGGACGGAGCAGAGGCTGTGAATGTTGGACTGATGAGAGAGACAGGTTCGACCCATCCGGCTTCATTATGGAGCACTACGTCGACGGCGACTTGCTCGACGACACGGAGGAGACGCATCATAACCCGGCGTCACCGGATAACCTACACGTCTGGGGTAAGTGTGTGTTGTTGACAGTATGGGAGTTGTTACTGACATTTTGCTAGGACCGGAGGTGCCGTCCGACTTCTTGCAATGATTTCCTTGCATGATGTTCAACTTTGGATTTCGGCGTTAGCCAGTTGGTGGGATGGGCAATCTGCTGAGAAGATGAAAGTAAATGCGTAGCCGACGAGAAAGATGAATAGCCATAGTGAATAATTGCCACACGTGCACATGGCCAACCTGATGGTGCAACCCGAATTAGTTCACACGTCGAACATGGCCCGGTCCTTGTCCTTGTCTGTCCTTCCAAATTCGTGCAGTGACATCGCTCAACTCGGCGCAAGGCGCATGTTTTCCTTACCTCCGAGCCGAGGGCGACAGTCAGAGACGAAATTCGATCAGTTTTCCCGAAAAAGAAGGCTGTGGACGATGAACCGTAGACTGCTGCTTCGTGTTGACGACTATTTTGGCTCTAAGTTGTGTGGTTGTCCTCGGCACCCTGCGATATTGGCGTCCTCGACATATCCCGCGCAATACTACGCGGTGACTATCACAGCTGGGCGAATCAGCTCTCCAATTGACGTCACTGAAAGTGGCACATGAGACGAGCCTCAGCATGGCTGGTGTGGCTTTGCCCTCTTGCCATCTGCCATTAAAGGAAGAAGCACAGGCCAGGAGTCGGGCTGGGAGGCCTTCAATTCGGGGATGCCGCGGTTTCAAGAGTTGACGATTGCTGGTCGCGAGCTGTGCAGAGCGGAGACCCGGGCTCAGCTTTTGTCTAAGTCGGATCACGGCAGCTGCTGTTGAATCATGTGCGAAGTCGAGAAAAGAATAATCAATGATTCTATCAAGATAAAGTGCGCGACTTAATGAACGGCAAAGATACCCGAACAGAAAAACAGCTTACTTGCCTGTCTAGCTGTCAGCTCATCAATCGCAATTAATATCCAAGATCGAGAAACCTTGTTACTTGCTGACCACGCAGCACGCTAGACTTTACCATATTTTCCCCATATCTCTCACGAGTCAATCACGATGCAGAATACAACCGCATGTTCAGAAACGGCCAACCCCCCAAGAAACTATTAAAGCCGCTGGCTACCGTTGGCATGAAGAGTCCCGCCATCATCCCTGCGCGCAGCGAACGGGAAGCGGCCCTGACCCCGGTCCCTCCCGTCCACGGTCGCATCCTCCATCGGCACTGCCTCCCCCTTGCGGCATCGGTGGCCGTTGATTTAATATCGACATGTCGAAATATCGAGAAGGTCATCTCCAACGTCTCCAACAAGCCAAGACCCACGTGAGCAGAGCTCCGGCGAATGGCGTGCTTCCCCCGGGGTGTCAAACAGGAAGCTCGTAGTGTAGCTCTCAGCTGTGTCCAGTTATTAGTTCGGTTCGTTCGGTCGCGCTTTGGGGTTGGGCCTTTTGAGGGGGCGGACAAGGTTTCGTGGATTCAGGGGCGCCGCCGCGAACGCATCCTTCATTGGATGCCGCTTCTGCATCCCGCATATTGCCCAAGCCAATACAGAATACGCTAATCTTCTCTGTGCGTATTCAGCGTACGAGGCCAAGCTCAATGATCACCGTATTCCCTTCTACCGCTTGCAGATGCGTCATGCACCTTGGGGGTTGGGCACTTGACAGATGATTGACAAGGGCGGATGAGGAGGGATCACCGGTGGGCGTAGCTGTGGGCGAATGGCACGTGTCAGGCGTGGTTCGTGGAGAAGCTTCTTCTACCAAGGATCTTAATCAACCGGGGTGCCGGCCTCCATGGCCGTTCCAACTTGCCGTAGTCCGTTTACTTAAACTCGGCCGATCGCCGGCGACGTTTTGTGTCTTGTTTCTACTCACGCCTCCAAGCCAAACGCCCTCGGCCTCTCACACACTCTCTCAAACCCCTCCCTCCCCCCGAGCCGCCACTCTGCCCACCTCATCATCCCCGTCATCACGATGCGCGCCGCCACCACCTTCGCGCTGCTTGCGCAGGCCCTCGCTGTCCAGAGCATCCGCATCGTCCAGTCCAACGATGACGGCTGGGCTGAGCTGTACGCTCGCTCCTTCAACCAGGCCCTGAAGTCCTCCGGCCACAACGTCCTGCTCTCCGCCCCGGCCGAGAACAAGTCCGGCTCCGGTACGTCCCCCTCCTCCGTGACCCTCACATGAACCCTCCCAACTGACCCCAACCCAGGCTCAAGCGACGCCGAGCCCGACCCGCGCACCGCCGCCTGTCAGTACGACAGCTGCCCCGCCAACAGCGGCCCCGTCGGCGTCAACGAGACGCAGACCGACCTGCGCTGGGTCAACTCGTTCCCCGTGACCTCGATGCGCTACGGCATCGACCAGTTCGCCGGCGAGGTCTTCAACGGCGCAGCCCCCGAGCTCGCCGTCTCGGGCCCCAACGTCGGCTCCAACCTGTGGCTGTCCGTGCTCGTCTCCGGCACCGTCGGCACGGCCGTCTTCGCCTCCAACGAGCGCAACATCCCCGCCATCGCCTTCTCCGGCGCCTCCACCGGCACCCTCGCCTGGAACACCTCCCCCGTGCCGGCCCGCAGCGCCGTCTACGGCGAGCTCGCGAAGCGCCTCGTCGACAAGATCGTCAGCGGCGGCGCGCCGTACCTCCCCGAGAAGGTCTGGCTGAATGTCAACTTCCCCGCTGTTACCGATACTGCGTGCAACAACGCGGACGACTTCAAGTGGGTGCTCAGCCGCATCAACCCCGTCACCCTGAACCCGGACGTCGGCACCTGTGGTAGCAGCGATAGGTTGCCGTGGGAGAACACGGTTGTGGGCACCGCGGGATGCTACATCTCCATCAGTGTTGGTGACTCAGACAAGTCTACTGCGCCTAAGGAGAAGCAGCAGCCTGTTCTGGACAGGCTTGGCAGCTTCCTGTCATGCCTGCCGTAGGGTGTGAATAAGAGGGATGATGGTGAACATGAAATGTAATGGGAGAGTAATTTATGAGATATGAAATCAAATACATGAGAGCACCTTTAAATGGCCAGAGGATGCCTAATTGCAAACCTCCTTTTGTGACATCGCAATGCGTCCCCCGATTCCAATATCCCGAAACCCCTCATTACTCTTTGCATGGCATCTTTTCCTCAACGGTAGGACCCTTGTCCGACTCTGCCTCAACAGCTTGAATAGTTCGAAGCTGTCTCTGCCACTCCCTTGACCGCCACGCAGGGACTCTCTCCTCAAACAGCTTATCAATCTGTTAAAGTCAGGAACAAGACCAATGAGCCAGGCCTGAAGATATGGGCCTTACCTCCGACCTTGAAAGCCCCGCAAGCTCCGGAACGCAGGTGTAGGCCCACACCAGAGAAAGCACGGTCATACCGAACCAGATGTAGGAGACCTTAACCCCTAGGTTTCCAGCAGTCTCGTCAACCATGTACAGCGTGACGAAGCCAACGAGCCATGTGATGATCCAGTATGCCGTCAGAACGATGGACGATTGGTAGTTTCTCGCGCGGTCTGAAAACGGCTCTGCCATTAGTAGCCAACCTACACATACTGTCAGCCGCTTTGAAATAGCACAGTTAGTGGTGCGGGTCTACTAACCCCCGATCCCCCAAGTCGGCGCATAAGATGCGATGAAGAACACCGCGCCAACAACCAGCATCGTCTTATCCGCCTTACTGTCCGGAGCAGCGGTGTGTATGATTGCGGTCAGCAGCTGGGCAAGTCCCATGAGAACCCCGCCTCCGATCACGGTCAATGCTAAAACCAGCTGGAACGCGATCGTGATGCCTGTGTTGGAATCAGTGGCTGTGTATTGCTTGGGATTCGGGATGACTCACGCCAGCTTCGAGAGTCGGCGTACTTTGAGGTACCAAGGCTGATCGCGCACGCCAGAACGTTGCCTGTGGTGAGGAACTGTGAGTAGCGCGCCATCAGCTGGCCTCTATTTGTCGGAGTCGAGCATTCCATAAGATAGGCCGGGACCTGATGCATATCGTTCAGTGGCTCAGTATAAACATGGGAGGGGTGAAGGGGCCAGACCGTAACGGATATGAGACCAAAGGCAACGCTAAGCAGGACGCGGCCCACAATGAATACCGCCGGAGCAAGCCCTGCAGTCTGAAGAGCCACACCAACGGCGTAGGTGCAAGATGCCGCGTACAAGTTGCCTCTACGACCGACTGGCATACATCAGCAAGTTCCCGGCAACATGCACTGCCGACGAAGCGGAGTTGATGAGCACTTACTCTTACTTGTGAGCAGCGGAACAAGTTGACACCCCACAAGAGCTCCGACGACAAACAACGCAGAGAACGTGCTGCGGGTGTAAGGCGTCAAGTACATGGCCCCTGTATCGCCGTCTCTGATGCCGTAGATTTTGGTGAAGTCTTGGGAGCCGAGCACGCCATTGAGGTATCCGGAATCATAGCCGATGATGGTTGCTGACACGTTGAGCTCAGAAATGTTGGTGTCAATAAGGAGACTGGAGCTTACCGGATGAGAAAATGATCCCGTACACGAGGATCTGTCTAGCGGACAACATTTTGCACAAAATAGCGACAAGTCTGAGAACCTCTAAAGGTCTTGTATTCGTATGATCCTGTCACACCTAGTACAGGCAGCATGCTTTAGTAAGTTCCAGCCATTGATGTCTTATCTGAGTTCAAGTCTCTGAATGGCCTGTGGCTTTGAGAGCCGTTTTTGGTCAGAGTATGAATTGGTCAACGTCAGGTTTGGGGTGTTGTCCAGAGATAGGAACTTGTATTCCGCCTCGAGGCGACGTACGAGGATTGGCGCTTATCTTTTCGGCTCAGGGATGTGGGCTGTGCAAGATTCAAGACCCCAGCCCAGCAAGTCAAACCCCGGGTTTGCTGCGACATCGAAAGCATATTATCTGTCAAATTTGGATTCAATTACTTCAACAAATCGCGCGGTCTCGTTGATTGACAAATTTTGCTATCCCAGCGGATATCCCTAAGTAGTTGTCTAGGCGGGTAATAGGCACAGACGATAACAGGGAAGACAATGACGATAACGACAACAACTACGATGACAAGGACAATAACGACGAGGACGACGAGGACGACGAGGACGACGAGGACGACGAGGACGATGACGCCAGGGATAAGGATGGAGAGGGAGAAGAATATGGAAGAAGGGGAGGGGGTAATGGTGTTGATCAAGATGTGAGTAAATATTAGACCTGATGTACCGTAGGCAGTTCTCCGCTTGTTTAGCTAGAAGTATCCGTCCGAATAGCAAGATTCTTATTGATAGCTTGCCCAGGCCGGGTCACTCATGCAACAAAGTAGTTAAACTTGCAGTTAGATTAAGACAAAACGTAAAGATATTTCTTCGATGAGGCATTTCACTAGCAGTCAAAAGATTGGGGAGTGATTGGCGGCGATGTCGCAGGTAAAGGAACCGGACAACAGCTTCCCGCAGCTACTGAGTTATTGACGGTCCTAGGTGCGGTCTTCCCAGCATGAAGCAAGAACGCCTCGGTGGTACACAGAACTAATCAGCCCCTGTGGAATGTGAGAGAAATTTCGAGACAAATTCATGAATGGCTTGACCAAAACACCAAGTTACTTAACGTCCCACACCCACTTTCCGCCCACCCCCCCATTCCGCCCACCCAAAAATACCTCATGGAAAATGCCCACCGCTACTTTCAAACTTGAACAACTTCACCAACTTTCACTCAACCGCTACCATACTTTGCGAATATTA
>JANUHK010000215.1:0-83026 GCA_026319125.1 Colletotrichum noveboracense | reverse complement strand
GGGGGGGGGGGGGGGGGGGGAGGAAGAAAGCAAAAGGGATAAGAAGGGACGCAAAATGCCCTCAAGAGAAGAAAAAGAGAAAGTAAGAGGAGTCCAGAAAGGAAGGAAAGGAGGAAGGGAAAGGGGGGAGTGAAAGAGAGGAGACGAAGCAAAACGTAACAACGCTAAGAAACCCGTCTTGACGCCACGATGCTGATGCTCAGCGCCAGAAATCATCCAATATTTTACCGAAAACCATCGCGTCTCTTTCCGTTCCTCAATTCGATTCTTCATCTCGTTTGCCGCCCTCTCGTGTATCCCAACGCCAATTCGAGTCGCTCAAAATCATAACATCCTTCCCCATGTGTAGATACGGTGTCCGCCCGACTCAGGAAGAGCCCGTCGCTGGCGTCGCTTTGCTTTCAGATCGACTGGTATTCTTTGGTACTCGTTGGTGCGGCTCCCGCGCTGATACCGCCCGCGGCTTTGGCGATGTATCCCTGGATAAGCTCGCAGTCGCAGTCGCCATGCTGTAGGATTTCGTTCTTAAGCGCCAGCACTTCGTTCTTGAGCGCCGTCACGCACGCGTCCAGGTACATCCGCTCTTGTGTCATTTCCCGCTCCTTGACCGCAAGGTCTTCCTCGTACTGTTTCGTCTTTGCCCGGCATCGCTTTGCTGCTTCCCGATTCTTGACGCGGTACTTCTTTCTCAATCCCGGACGCCAGCTTTCGCTCTCCTCGCCCACCTCACCCGTCTCGCCCTCGTCCATGCTATCGCCATCTATCGGCGTCACCTTGTCGTCGTAAGAATTCGAGCTCGACGGAGATGGCTTGCCTCCAGCCCCGATCTTTGCCCTCTTGTGACTTTGCTCGGCGGCCGACGAAGGAGTGCGGGACTTCGAGTCGGTAGCTGTCTTTGTCGTTTTTGTCGACTTCTTGGCTCGAGAATTGGGTTCGGGTTGCGAATGCGCATTAGGAGCAGGCCAAGCCTTGCCTTTGTAAGTGTTGACGAGGGATACCAGCGGTCGCTGAAAAATTTCGTATTGAAATGGGGGCCAGTTGTTCGCTTGAGTAGCCCACATAGCCGTCGTATATTCCGCGCCCATCCCGAAGTGTGAAGACTCCAGATTCTGAGCTTCGGCCCCCCATTGCGAAGGACTCACGAAGTCGACAGGTTCGTTCTCGGCATACATGGGCTCGACCGTGTGGTCATCCAACCCAGGCCATTGTTGGCATTGGGACTCCTCACTTGGGGAGATCAAGCCGCTCTGGCCGGGAGGTGTGGGATAAAACGGCATGGGTATGAACATGGCGGTATTGTAAATCATGTCTGGCGGACAGGGGTAGTCTGACGAGGCCATCGTGTCCTGCTCCTCAGTGGTTAACTGGCTTGCAACTCTGAACTGGGTAACACTCATCCACATTCGAGCTTACAGGATGATGGCGGGTCCTTTCAGGAACAAAACGCCAAGTGATGGTGATTGTAATAGGACCGCATAAATCGAATGACTCGGCCAAGTAAAGACCGTTGCTGAGTTCTCCCTCGGATACGCCAGATACACGAGAGAGGTTTGAGATAGGGGATGTGGGATGTGGGATGTGGGATGGCTGGTAGATGGAAATGGACACGGCAAGGAAGGGCAGCAGGCCAACGAAGATGGACGGATGCAAGTCCGAACTTAATAAAAGAAGGCACCTAGGCTACGGAGAAGGCGAGCCCTAGATGAGCCGATGAGGCAAGAAGAAAGAACGAGAGTAACTTGGATGGACTCCCAGGTACCTAGCAAAGTATATGTGGACATCGATTGCGTGAAGGGGGAGTTTTGCAGGGGGCCGGTGAAGGACATTGAAGGGTGCCAGCTCTACTCAGCTCAATAGGGCCAAGGCGTGCTCGTATCATTGGCATCCCAACATTTGGCCAATGTGGCCGACCAACCGCGCTGAAGCGGGATGGGCATGCGCGAGCCGCCTGCCTGTTTCATTCAACGAGGCCACCAAGACTCAAGCTGCAATGACGAAGCCATGGCGAGGAGATGGGATGGTGGGCTGGAGGACAGTGGAACAAGATAGAAGGGTAGTGTACTATAATACATGGGGACCAGCAGCATGCAAGAACAGGGTAGGTAGCCCATGTTGAACAGACGACGAGATAACTAAGAGTGATAGGAAGTCAACATGGAGTGAAGGTCATGAGATGAGTAAGCTTAAGGTAGACCTGAGTGAGAGTGAGTAAGGTATCGCGGAGCAGGAGCGGAGCAGAGCAGAGCAAACGTACCAAGATAGGTAGGGGTGATTGCGCCTGAATTGAAGAAGGGAGCGATGGGAAAGAAACGACTGGCCAGGCAGTGCGAAACAGAGTGAAGGAGGTTGAGGTAGTCAGTCGACCGGGGAAGGCAGATGTACCGGAAGGAGGGCAATAGGTACGCAGTAGGCAGAGGGTGGACGAGGGTGCCGAGAAATTGGATGGATATCATTCGCAGTCAGGGTAGGCAAGCTGTTTCCATCCACTCAATCCTGGCAGGGCAAAACGGAGGCCCAGTCCGGGCGCCCTGATAGGTCGGGCCGCGTTGGCAGCAGAAGGTTCACCCAGTGGCAAGTGCTTATTGGTGCCGGAGTCGCCTCCGGCTTCAAATGGAAGCAATGATTGGTGCCGGCCCAAACTCCGTAAAATGTGTGTTTGACAAATAGGATTAACTGACTGCCTCCCTCCTCCTGCCACTTGTTGGTCCCCCCGTCGGCGCCCCTCTTCTCCTGCCTGGCTCTGCCGTTCTGGACCCTGCCCGTCTCTCCTGCCTGTTCCTTGAATGCTGCCGTGTATGGCGCTGTAGATCCGTACACTGGGTAAGGCAGGGAGGGTGGGAGTGTACTGAGCCTTTCATCGCTGCAACGGCGGGTGTTATTCAAGCCTCTCGACCGCGCGCGCCACCACGTTTCGTCCAGTCGTCCGCAAACTGGTTGCAGTATCGCTTCAGCCAACGTCTTTCTACATCTGCAAGCCAATCTACAACCCCGCCGACACATGTTCTCAACATACATGGCTTGCTATGGTACCTCCAGCTAAGGTATATCTTGGGGTGCCTTGTTCCTCCGCTCGAGCTCCGATGCCGTGCCGTGCCGCCAGCTCGTTGCCAGCTCGCCACCCAGGGCACCATCCCCCATCCACCATCTCCCATACGCAGTAATAGTACACCATCCTGCCTCCACTAAAGAGACACATACAGGGACGGGCACACACCCACACGTACGCACACACGACGCACAACCGACGTACACACTGCATCCATCCTTGATTGCAGAAAATGAAAGCATCCATCCTTGATTGCAGAAAATGAAAGGGGCCCTGCACCTCGCGCCATCCAGTACTGCCTACCCGCAAAAGCGGCGCCAGCATTCTACACCACTGAGCTTGAGAATAACGGCACGAGTTACTACGCAGTAATCTCTGGATGCCAGCTCGGGTCATCTGGCTTGTACTGCTCGGTACCATCCATCCGGGTCGATCGATTATATACCTGTAATATCTTGTCTACTGCCTACAGACCAGCCCGCGGCATCTTTCCGTGCAACAGGCAACCCCCATATCGTTTTCTACCTTCTTCTCGTTATGCTCACCACCCTCCCCCCCTTCCATCCCCATCAAACCCACAAGAGCAGCGAGTGAGCATCTGCAAGCCTGCATTTCGAATCAGAAAAGCCACTCTTCATGTCGGACATGCTTGGCTTCCGTGTACTCCCTGGCACTACTTGTTTTCCGCCCCTGGCTTTTGCCCCGAAAGAGTCTTGCTTCCGTGCCCGTAGCCGTCGTCTATCGCCGCACTTTAACAAGACCCTGGACATTACCAAGTGCTGAGAAACAAAGCCGCGGCCCTCGCTACGCCCGCTAGCCAACCGACTTTCGACGCTTCAGTGCTCCCCGGCTTCCGTGGTGACGCACCTGTCAAGGTGCCATCAGCCGCAAGCCGCCCCTCGTCGCGCAAAGCTAGTTAGATGTTCCGTGATGTTCCAGGGTCCTAGAGCCGCTGCGTGGAACCACGCCCGCCGTGTTATCGACACGACCGGTCAAACACCCAGTAGCGATACATTGGTCATGTCTTCTAGGGACTGTCATTGCCTCGAATCAGCCCTGAGGAATGCAAGTGCAGAATGTCAGGAGGGATAAAAAGCTGCAGAAAAGCTGCGTCTATATGCAGGTAACGCCATTACCACAACATGACGAGATCCTCGCAGCCTTACCGCGCTCATACCACCCCGTGAATTGTTCCTTTTCCCCTCCTCCCTGTGGTTTTCTTTTGCCCTTGGCCAAAAACATGCCACGACGACGACGATAGCCACACTTCGCACACCGTCCCAAAACAAGCAGCACGCTGAGAAGCCAGGAGGCGGTCGCGGCGCAAACAACCCTCATTTTAGAGCGCACGAACAGGGCCAGCCCTTGATTCGGTTCCTAGACCTGTCAGACTCAGGCCGGGGTCGCTCAGAAACCCTCATTCGCCTAATCCGTACATCACCCAAGCCTACCCAACCAACGACACCCACCCCCCGAACAGATTGATGAAAGTCGAATGAAATGTGTGGTCTGATACTGCCGAAGATCATCGGCCCCCCGGGGCACGCTAGAAGGTTGCGTCACGCCACTTGGCCTGCACAATGCCAAACCCCCCCCCCCCCCCCGGCAGCCCCCGCGTGCCAGCCCAGCCCAGGGACCATATTGAACTCACACCCGGTGCATGCTGACGTTCTTGGCCTGCTACCGCAGGCCCGGATGCGCGGAAGCCACACACGCGGTAACGCGGCGGAGCGGAGGTCAAGCTGCGAGTGCGACAGATTGCCACGGGGAAGCGCCCAGAGTACAGCGCCCCCCCGACTGTGCGCTCTCTGTTGTCGCGTTGGGATGAAGATTACTGCAGAAAAATGACTGAAGAAAACTCCAGGGGAAGCAGAGAGCGAGGCAAATAGAAGAGGTTGCGGAGATAAAGAAACCCGTTTATATATCGGCGCTGGCTAGCCCCACCACCGCCCCTTTTTTTTTTTCTTTTTTTTCTTTTTTTTTTTTTGGTAAAAACCCCCTTCATCCCCTCTTCCTGCACTCAACGGCTCATCTGCAGCCACTTGCACATGGGCGGTGACAGCGACGAGACAACTGATAGGGCGCGAGATAGGGCCAAGCTATCACGAAACGTGCCAACCGTCAGCTGAGCCAAGTCCCAAGGGCATCCGCAGTCTTCCTTGGAGGGAATGAGAGGGGAGGAGAGGAGGGCGGGAGAGGGCGTCGAGGCAAACGCGAGCCTTTTGCCACCCCACCAACCGACCGGCTAGGTACACCACTGTGACAGGTCCCGATCAGCATCCACAGTGCTGTCGGAGTTCACTCCGCCCACTCCGGACGAGAGGGGCACCACTGCAACCCCGGACCCCATGCTCTAGAACACTGCCATTCGATCCACGCGGAAGGCGAATGGCGTTCGGGCCTGCGATGAAGGTATGACGGGATTTCGGAGGCAAGGTGTTGCGATGTAAGTCGAATGCTGGTCCTGGACTTTTCATGGTAGACGGCAGTTGTGTGCGGAGCGGCGTTGGACGTGGATCTCCGTACTATGTAGAATGCTCGTGTTTTTCCGGTCCTGTTGGGATACGGCCGCCCCGAACCACATAGACCCCTTTTCCCACTCTCCCCTCGAAAAAGCCAACCAGAGTATACGGATTACTTCACATTAGAGCGCAAAACCGGGTCTGAAGTATGGTAGCTAGCTCCAGGCGAGGCGGCCTGGGCCAGATAACGCCATATCCTCTTCCTTTCAAAGAGACGTCTGTGAGAAGAAACCCACCCCGAAAATGAGATTCCGTGGAGGAGACCAAGCAGGGGAAAATGGAGATGGGATCTCTGGGCGATCATCTCGATCGCTAGACAAGTTGACATCCATAAACCTTAGTAGGGGAGACAGAGGGAGGCGTGCGTGTATGGGTAGGTCGCGCTGCCTGCAGGCCTGTAGACGACGACGATGGACAGATGGTGCCTTCAAGGGACGTGAAAAGCGCATTTTTGACATGGGATTCGGGGGAGGGGCAGTCCATCCTTGAGTGTCCATCCTCGAGTGTGAGATGCTCATTTCGAACCCCTCGGTGTCCACGGCCTGCCGACTTAGATGGCTCCCACCATCTCATGATGGGATGATGACGGGCTGTCTGAGATTTGCCAAAGTAGAGCAGAATTGTCGAGTTCAACCGGGAGACCATGTTGAAGAGGGGGTACCCTTGAAGAGCCGAGAGCCGCAGCCAGGATGGTGATCGGGTCTAGACCTCCTCCCCGTCCGGATTCTTCCACTCCCCCCCGTAGCGCTTTGTTTCTCCCTCGATACCGATGAAAGTCTAGATTCTGGGGGACGGCTGAGCCTAGAGACAGGCTAACGAGCGTTCAGCAAATGCGTTTGCCGGAAAGTTCTATCATCCTATGTCTCTAGGGCCTCTCATTCACACCTTTTGCGGCACCAGCGAGGATGGGAGAAACATTCGCGTTATCAAGACGGCGCAGGAATTTGAACGAAAAAGAAGGAAGCTGATGAGTGCGAGGGCGTCTCGAGTCAGGCCGCTCGCTCCGTCCGCCTGGGTTCTTACGGATACGCGTGTACCTAGACCTATCGCCAGTGGTGAAAGTTGAGCTTAACACGCATACTTACGGTGGTTCCCTAGATGAAACGTGCAATAAAGTCGGGCCCAAGCTCTCACCCCGCAACGAGACGTGAGATCCAATGTTGATATGGTCTGTGGCACATGGTCCCGAAACCTCCCAACTACATTCGTCTGGATATGGGGTACACAGCGCTCTGCAGGGTTCCATACCTCGGATCTCGCTTGAAGGCGAGGCATCAGCGCGTCGAGAAAAAGACGCAAGCGCCCCTCGTTGTTTAGATGTAATGTTTCTCTTCTTGGCGACGTCGACTTTGATGCGGCTAATTGTCCCTATCCTACGGTACGTGATAGACCACGGGTAGACCACAGTCGAGATGGCTCAAACAGGCAGCCTTCCTCCTGCGCAGCGACGCACAGAATAATCAGTATCCTGCACCTGGAAAAAAAAAACATTCAACGTTCTGGAAACAGGGAAGGCCTTTGCTGGTATGCCTTGTTGGGGAGGTTGTAAAAAGGCAGCAGGGCCCAAGGCCGATGACCTGTCAGTTGTCTAGTAGCAACCATGGTCGGGGGCACTGCAGCAGAGGCGTTCCCAATCAATCACCGAACGGACCCAGGAACCGAGGACCAATGGAGACTGCTGTGGTCCCCAACAGGGGAGGGGGAAACCATGCATGCTTACTCATCTAGTGACTTAATCCTAACATCGACTTGCCGTCATTCATAGACGATGCCCCCCCCCCCCCCCCCCCCCCCGTTGTGTCTGGGGGTTTGTTGTCATCCACCGGAGGCCCGCCCCGCGCCGCCTGCTAGCATCCAGGTAAGGCTCAATTGTTGGACCCAACCCTGGCGGAGGTTTTGCTGCGGGATAGACGATTTCGGTCTTCTGCAACACTCACGACACGGGCAACCACGGAGCATTGGGTCACCGATCAATCCTATAACTGGACGTCTCTGCAGTCTTTGCGAGACGCCTTCTTCCCTTTCTACTCAAGTATATTTCGAAATGTGTTTCCCCGTTTGATGTCACCCCCTTATCATCGTTTTCGCCTCACGACACGGCCTGACTCAAAGACTGCAATCTCCTCGCTTCTCGTGGTTGTTAGACCACAGCGGGAGAATACGTCTCTGGAACTTGCCCACGGCGGACACCAGAGCAGTCCTGCGTTGTGCTCATGTGAAGAAGAAGAAGAAAGCTCGGCCACTTCTGACCATTTCCAGTCCAGTCTTTTAAACACAAGCCCGGCACTATTGTCACATCTGTAGGAGGCGAATACCTTCATACTCCAAAAAGCCGACTTGATGTCTAGTCCCGCCAGGCTGAGGCCGCTGCTGCCGCTCGCGCCGGGTGGCCATCCACGACCACGACCACAACCAATTCCAACTCCAAGGCTGAAGAGAAAGAGACCCCAGGTCTCGGCCGCATGCGATGGTATATGGTCTCAAACTGACTCTTTTGCTCCCAAGTCGGACCGTCTGATCTAACATCGTCCCCACAGGATGCCGCAGAAGAAAAGTCAAGGTCAGGATTTCTTCAACCTCTGCAGTCTTATCACCGTACAAGTCCCGCTAAAGTACCCCCATCAAGTGCGATGGCATTCGGCCGAGCTGCTTGATGTGCTCCGGAACGAAGACGCCATGTGTTTATCCCGTACCCGAGGGCCTCTCCCGGAAAGAGGCCCAGAAAGAGAAGTTTACGAATGTGTCCAGGGCGCATGAGAGCAGCCGCAAGGTGTTAGAAATGCTGAGCGCCAGCCAAGACGGCGCCTCGAATGAGATCTTGCAGCGACTGAAGCGCTCGAATCATCTCGACAATACTATCCAGTCCATAGCCGATGCAAGTCTGCTGCTTATGGGCGACGGTGACGATGAGATGGGTGAGTAATCCCGACCACGTCTCCCTTCATCGCTAGAATCACGACTGATATCTGAGAAAGGAGACCGCCTCGTCACAACATCGCAGCCGGAAGACAACGTGCTGGCAGACACAGCGCAGAATCTTACAGGGAGGTGAGTTCTCGTTGATATCATTTCAAATGGTCTAGTGTTTTGTGCGTCACACTAAACTTATTTCCTCTTTACTAATAGCATTGAGAGCTCTTTGAGATCACTCTCAGCCGAGAATGCCGACACCGGCATCACCTTGCCCGTCTCTCGCTGGACGACGGTCTTAAAGGACGACAAAATCTTGACGCAGCTTCTCGAGCTATTCTGGGCCTGGGACGGCACACTTTCACGTCTCGTTGCCCGGGATCTCTTCTCCGCTGAGCTGAGCAATGCCGACGCACAACAGAAGCACCAATTCTGCTCTCCGCTTCTTGTCAACGCCATCCTAGCCGTCTCATCTGTGCGTTGCAAAAGAAAAGGAAAAACCTTTCTCTTCCTCCTCGCGCCCGTTTGCTGGAGACTGACTTTGTTTCTAGCTACACTCGATGAGGAAGCACAGTAGCCTCCGCGTGGATGTTACTGACATGGCCCAGAAGTTCGCGGATTGCGCCTTCGAACTCCTCGACGCCGAACGAGGCGTGAGCTCCTTGACTCTTCTGCAAGGAGCGGCGGTCCTTTGGGTTTACTGCAGCAACAAGGGGACCTGTGCCTCTCGCACCCGAGCCGCGAGCCTGGCCAGGCTGATGCTGCAGACATGGTCAACTCTTGGCCTAGGCACGGATGGGTCCAACGTATTCCGCCACCCAGAGACCCAGGCGACGCACGACTTGAAATTGTGGCAGGCAGCTTCCTACGTCGCCTGGAGCTTCTACTGCTTCTTCACGTAAGTCGCCTGAGCTACCCTTCTTCTTGGGCACGACGCCCTCCCGAAGCCACTTTACTAATTCTCTTGGCACAGCAAAATATCGCTTGTCTCTTCACCGCACATGTCCGTCTCAAAGCCACTCATAATGAAGAGTTTCGAGGCTCGAGACGGACTGTCGGCCGGCTCGCTAGGGCTAGTATCTCCCGCCGTCGACAGCCACCTAGCCAACCAGGCATGGGACGTGTACCAGCTGCAGGTGTTTGCCGCCGAATGTTCCCTCTGCGAGATCATGGACCAGCTCGTCTCTGGCTTCCTCAGGAACGGCACTCAGCGTCCCATTCTCGACCGCGGACGCTGTACGGTGCTGTACAACAAGCTTCTCTGCTGGAAGCTGTCTCTGCTGGACCACCTCGCGATGAATAACAGTGTACTGCCATCTATATTACTGTTACAGTAAGCCCCCCCCCCCCCCCCCCCCCCCACCCAAAACGAATTCTATTTTTCAAACTCAACCTTGCAACAATTCAAAAAAGACACAAGAAATTGACAAAGAATAGAAGCACGTACGATTTTGTAGCGTTGAAGCTTCTCGACACGTTCACGAGCCAGTCTGGGCCAGACTTTGACGGCCGCAACGCCGTCTCCCTGCAGATCCTCCACGCCAGCTCCATGATCTCGAACTTGTGGATTTACCGCGGCCTCTATACTCTGAAACACGAGTACTGGGCCGCGGAGCACTGCTCGTTCGCCGTCCACGTCCTACTGCCGCAGATGACGGAGCCCTCCGTGCACGACACGGTCGCAAAGGCGTGCTGTGTGCTCCATGAGATGGGCGTCCGGAGTGGTGTCTCGGGCCGTGCGGCGGAATTGCTCCGGGATATCGAGGAGACGGCCAGGTCCAGGGGCATCCGTATTCCGCCGTATGGCAGGGGCGGCTCCAAGTCGCCGGACGTGAACGCCGCGCCCACATTTGTTGTGCAAGGAGCTCGTGTTTTTGATGGTTCCAGGGGAGGGTTCTTCGGTGACGCGGACGAGAACGGCTGTGTTGTCAGCTTCGAGAGCACCATTGGCTACATTCAACAAGTGCAGCCTCGCTGAACGTATTAGACCAATGGTGGCGAATTCGTTTTTTCGGCTGAACATGACCGATGGTCAACAGAACGCTCAATGCACACGAAGCAAGTCACACCACAACTGTCGCCCGAAGACATGACGGGGCGGGAAGGGGGGGGGGGAAAGGGGGCAGGGTATATTACACTTAATGAATAAATACAGACAAAGGTCACAGAGGAGCAGGAATCAATCTCCAAAGGAACAGTATCTCTTCAGTCCACCGCCCACAGCCGCTTTCCTTCATGACCGTCGATGCGTCCTCGCGGGCTCAACCTCCTCGCCCTGAATCCAAATCCTCTTAATCTTGCGCGTCGCCGATATGTCCACCAAGGGATCGCCGTCGATGAGCAGCAGATCCGCTCTCTGACCGCCCCTGACGATGCCGCGATCGTGGAGCCGGAACGCTGCGGCAGCGACGCAGGTCGCCGAGCGAAGAGCGTCCAGCGGCGTCATGCCCGCGTCAACGAGCAGCTCCAACTCGTCGTGCAGGCTCTCTCCGAAGGGTATCTGTGTGCCGGGCACCAGGTTCGCCGTCGTCCCGGCGCAGATCGTCACCCCGGCCTCGTAGAGCGTGCGCACGCTCGCCGCCGCGTTGTCGTAGCTGCCGCCCGGCACGGCGCCCGGTCTGCTGTGCTGCTGAGACCCGGCGTCAGCAGCAGCAGAGAAGGCATTGTTGTCATCGTCTCGTGGGGGGCGGCCATAGAGGCCAGGGAAAGGGAAGCCAGGCGGCCCGGGCGCCGGCGGGTGTGTTTCTTCTCCGTCAACTCGATCGACTCCATCAATCCCATCGATCTTATCGGCTCCGTCTGGCGTTTCGCGTGTCCTCATCATTCTCAGCGTCGGCACGAAGACTTTCCCTCGGGCGGCCATCTCTCGTGCCAGTGCGGGGTCTAGGGGCGCGTCGAGCGGTGCGTGGGCAAAGACGTCGAAGCCGGCGCGCATGGCGCGCTCGTAGGACGCTCTGCCGGTGGTGCGGGCGATGGTCAGCTTGTCGTGGGCGTGGGCGGCGTCGACGATGGCCTTGAGGAGGGCGTCGTTGGGGGGAGAATGAAGGTCGACGACGACCTTGATGAAGTCGGCGCGGTCCGGGCCGCTCGCTCTCGCGGCGGCAAAGGCCACAGCCTCTTCAGCCGTGCGTATGACCACCTCGTCCTGGTTGTCGTGGATGTATGGTTGAGAATCCCGAGCCAGCACCGCCGCGGTCCCGCAGGTGAAGACGGTTGGCAATCTCGTGCGGCCGGCGGCGTATATACGCAGGGCCTGACATTGCTGGGTGTTGCTGCTCGAGTCGATAACGGTCGTGACGCCGTGCGATGCGAAGGTGCCGAGGGCGGCGTTGGCGCCCCTGATGTTGGCGTAGGCGTCTATGAAGCCGGGAATCAGTGTGCACCCTTGCCCGTCAACGACGACGTCGAAAGTCTCGACCGCAGAGCCGTCACTCATGGGGCTCTGTATGTCTCCGGCGGACCGAGTGATGACAACATCACTCGGCTCCAAGATAGCCTCGTTATCAAAGACACGAACGTTTTGGATGAGGATTTGAGTCATGTTTCCCCCCCCACTCTGCAAGAACCAGAGATTGTATACACAACAGCTTGAGTTGTCGTTCAGCAGATCGGTAGGAGGCGCATGCGGTCTTCTCCTCTAGCGTGGTTGGTTAGTTGGACTTGGGATAGGGGCTCCGTAATGGGGCTCCGGAATCATAATCTGCAGTAAGTGCCAGAGACATACGGGAATTTGCGGCTGACTATGTTGAGCCTTCTCGCTTTGAGGCCTAACGGGGTACAGGACTCCGTTATGACATAGGTGCATAGATGCGGCGGCCCTCGCGTTCAGAGTTGGCGGTTGATACAGCAGTTACGAGGCAGTGACCACACGGCAGTGGGCTTGGGTTCAATCCACAACGAATGGCCTCCGTGTGGTGATCTAGATTCAGTATATTTGAGAATGAATCGATTAATTCTGTTGTGTATTGCCCAACGTAAAGGGACTTGGTGCAGTCCTCCGGAGTTTCAGACGCGTGTGGGCGGGCTGGACTCTTTCTCCATAACAGCCCCCTTCCCACGTCCGCGGAGCCTGAATACAGACGTATTTTGTCGCCAGCAATACCTAAAGACGAACTTAATCGCCCCCATTGATTTTGTTGACGACGACATGGGTCAACGTCAGAAGCGGGCTGATGTTCGCCGTCACAGGGCAAACAACGGGCTTGGCCAATCAGGAGGTGCGAGGCATCGGGATGACGTCCGAGGGAAGAGAACGGACTTCATTCAATAGAAAGTCGGCGTATTAAACACCGTCAACAGGTATCGCTCACCCTCACGCCTCTTTTCATTCCGTAAACGCCTGTTCACAATCGTCGGGGACTCATCCTCGCTGCTCTTTCCATCGTTAGATGGCAATGGACGTCATCTAACGATGAAGCGCAAGAACTTGCTTTGCATCCGAGCTTCAGTAAATCCTTGATAAGGAGCATCATGGCCATAGTTGGACGATTGAGTGTGAACACGGCGCAAGAAACAGAAGAAAATACCTGGGGATTGTTGCATAGCTGGTCGATGTAGCATAGCAAGCCCTGGATCTAGATCTGATGTCCTCTGCTCCGGCTACTCGTCTACTTCTTCAAGTTGTCAAATTCCAACCATATGGCGATTAAACTTGGGCATCGAAAGCCCGTAGTACATCGGGCGCAGGCGATACTTATTCACAGGAGCACCCTCCAGGTCTATCCTCCGGGCCTGACTTGGCCTGGTGATGCGTTTTCGCCGCAAATGAGGAATATGTTTGACATGGGCATCATCCATACTAGGATGCTGAAGATCAAAACTCAAGGTCAATGGGCCCCCCGCCCTTTTTTCGGGTTTTTTTTTTCGACTCCCTTTTTTCTTCTCCAAAAGACCAGTTCGAACAATGGGAATCAACCTCAGGCAAAAATCAGTACGACGGCGTGAGGCCTACTTACCACTCTCGTCAGTACTCTGAGATCCCATACGGTTTTACAGGGCCTCTCGGAGAAAGCAGCTTAGAAGTAGAGGCCTACGTATATAGCGGAGGCGCACGAGAGGAGCCGCAGGGTGCTAGAGCGGCTGTCGGCTAGCCCGTGTAGCGCGTCCCTCGAAATACTGCAGCGGCCCAGCCGGTCTGCAGCCCTGATTATGCTGTTGAGGATATTGTGGATGCGAGTCGGTTCTTGCTGCCCGCTGCCCAAGGGGGCAAGAGTTCCTCTCTGCCCCCTGAGCGTTGTGAGCTACGTGGGTTGGTACATGGTCCAGGGTGTCATTCGGCACGCAGAGGGTACGTCTCCAGAGACTGGATTGTAAGCGTGCTGGGTTCCACGAGAAATTCTAATATACGGTATTCATAGTGTGTCTTTTTGGCTGGCGTCTAGCATGCCATTGTCATTGTTAATAGGCTTGGCTGCCTATGAGGACTTTTCGCGTGCTTATCTCCGGTCCCATCATTACCACTCCATCGTCCAGCTTTCGTTCACATGGCACTCGGACGAACATGCAAAACACACACACACACACACACACACACACACACACACACGCACAATCTGCGGCTGCGGCTGCGGCTACCGCGCACCTCGGGCACCAGTCATGAACCGCCTCAGCAAGACACTCCTCCACCTACAAACACACGTCCGAGCCGCTTGAAACGGAAACAAAAGCCCCGCGAACCCTTTCAAAATCACCATCTCTGCCTGGAACCATCTCTGCCTGGGACCATCTCTGCCTGGGACCATCTCTTCTTGGAGCCATCTCTGCTTGGAACCATCTCTGCTTAGAAAGCCAAAACCAAGCACGCGTTTGCTGACATGATACACGCAGCCAGGATGCAGAAAACGAAAAGTCGACCTCAACTTGACATATGCTCCGATCTCCCCCTCTCTCCCTTTCCACCTTCGAGCCAACGGATCATCCAGAGCCAAGATAGAGGAATCTTTATCAGCAGTACGACGGCACCCGGCCAATCTGCAGTTCCTACACACACTCAGAGATACCATACACATACCTGGTCCCGGAAGGCCTTTCTCAAAGGGAGGCCCAGAAGCAGAAGCCTATCGAGGCGATAGGGGCTCACAAGAGCTGCAGGGCATAGAGCTACTCTACTCTAGTAGAACCTGTACAGTGCGTCTCTCAATATCCTTCAGAAGCTGTGGGAGTCCGAAAACTTCGACGCGGCTATCGAGGGCATAGAGTATGCGAGCCTATTGCTATCCAACGTTGACGAAGGATCGGAGTGTTCTCCTGCGTGCTTCCCCGATTTTCCGAGTTTTGCCGACTGCCATCTACGATATTCCCATGATTCTGGCTTTCCCGTGACCGGCTCGTCTTCCGAGGGCAGCCCTTAGTCGTGTCTGAAGATCGTCTGGTTCAGAGGAATAACGGGCGGGCGCGAAAGCGGGTTTAAAAGACGACTATGCACGGGCATGCGGAGGAACCAATAGGGAAATTAGGTATTGGAACCTGGCTTCGTTACATACCCCCTTTGAGTATCGAACCGGGAAACACGTAGACAGTGTCTACGTTACGTATTCGACGGGATATGAAGTCGTTAAATCGAGTAACTTCAATACAATTCACACGTTCTTTGAGCTGTGGCATAAAAGGTGTTCGGGTGGTCTGTCCGCAGGAAATCCATTCAGGTTGGCCCAATGAGATTGTTCTTCACAAGCTTGATGGCTTCAGAAAAGATTCGGCGCCTCTCAATGTGCATGCAAGTCGCCCCAAGAACCCTCAGACCAAGTCCACTCGCAAAAGCTATAGATAGGTCTCGTCAACACATCTGAAACTCCGGAAGATCCATTCGAGGAATGACCATACATCTGAATGCCTTAACAATACCTACCATTGATCGTACCTCTGGACTGAACACCGTATGTGCAGCCGTTCTTGAAAAGTAAGCTTGGCAACATGGCCAGAAAAAGATCTTGATCTACTTGCTTACATGTTGTAGACACCGTGAGACCCCGTAGTAAACAGGCAGTTTTATAAATACATCGTAAGGGAGTGTGTGTATTTGTACCACTACTATGGAGTTTGCCATTTCGTCTCTGGGCATTTGTCCTCCAACTTGAGCTGAGCATCCGTAGCACCTCACATCTTCTTTAGAGTAATATGATAGATGCACACAATAGATGTTTTGCCGCTGACCACGAGACTCGATGCTACGAGGACAAGCAGGATGGATAGCTTGATTATTGCAACCATTTGGTACGTGCTTTATGGCGAATTCGGCTCTGGTGATGCTGTGGTGCGGTGGTTTCCATGTGAGGGAGGGCCTTGTTGGCTCTTTGGAAGAGGGTCTTTTGAGAATACGGGGTGCAGAACGGTTGTGGGAGTTTGAGAGATCTTCTCTGACTGAGCGGGAGGTTAAAGAGGGGTTTATAACACGGAAAGTTCAGCCGCAAAACCATGACCAGCCAGGTTCTTGCGGCGACGGTTGGAGCCGGGCATATGTGGAGGATAAGCCAGGTCTGCGCCATTACCGTTGAACTTTAACTTGTGCAATTCCTAATACGTTATGGGCTGTAGAATCTAATCTAACCGAGACCGCCTATTCTTCCTGTGCCAAAGCGACTACTTTTCCTGTGTACTTAGTGACTTTGATGATGAGGACGACGGGGAGGACGACGGGGACGACGACGGGGACGACGGCGATAGATGCTAATAATAGAGGACGAAGACGATATACGACGATATACGACGATAATAGTAGCAATACTAGTAGTGACCACAATAGTAACGACGATAGCGAGCACATAGGAAAAGTAGTCGCTCTATCTCAGTAAAACTAGGCGGTCTCGTCTAGTCTATACCCTCCCCTGGTGGAAGTACCCGCCAGAACTCTTCTTGACCTCAACCGCCGCGTCTTTTTGACAACAAGATTACAATCCCCGTCCCGGGGCTTTGAGTCTGGGCCATTCCCAAGGTTTTGTGCCATTGCGAAGAGCAGGAGGACCAAAAGGGACAACAGGGATCAGGGAATGATATTTGCGGAACTGCGGTGGCTCTCGCTCCATCCATAAGTCGATGAAATTTCGCTTCTCGGCGGGCATCATATGCGGAAGAGGCATCTCGCTATATGCGGGGAGAACTCTGGTCTTGGGATCGCGATATATCTCCCAAGCCTGTCTCATGCGTCGTGCCTGGCCCGCGGTGAAGTGCATGCCTGTGTTGCTGTTTTCCCCCACCAGTTAGCTAAAAGAAACAACAGAGTCCATTGGGCACACCCAACTCACCATCCAGTGTAAGTCATGTAGTTGCGAACGGGGTCGTATCCAGGCAGCAAGGGACACGAGTTCTGCGTTTCATTGCAAGTATTCTGGAAGCCAGGTTTCATGTGCTGCCGACGAGTGTCCTCAACCTGGTCATCGTTGCCCTCGCAACCGCCTTGGAACGTGTGATAAAGGCCGAGCCAGTGGCCCGTCTCGTGCACCACCAGCTTCTCAAGCATGGCCTCTGTCAGGCCGTTCGTGGCAATGATGACAGCGTCACTGGCCAGGGGAAACTCCAGGCCCCGGCGCTTTGTGGGTGCGTCAAGGAGGGCCCACGGGAAGTTGGCGAAGCCGTATGTTCCCAGGTTCGCGGGGACCAGGAACACGTTGAGCGTGTCCGCTCCGCCGCGACGGTAGGCGCGGACCAAGGCCGAGGTGACGTTTCCCCATATTCTGAATCTGTGCTGGCTGCCAACTTCGTCGACGTGTTCATAGGAGAACGGGCCGAACTCGAAGCCGACGCTGCGGTATTTGGTATAGGCTGCCTCGATGGCAGCGGTTTTATTCTACAGAGAGGGGAGAGTAGTGTTAGCCTGTTTCTTGGTCAGTGCTTTAAAGAAGGAGTCCGAATGCTGGGGTTCAACCTGGAAGAAACTCCTGTAATTGCTGTTCCCGACAAGCACAATGTTGACAGGAATGCGGATCGGCTCTTTTTCCTTAAAGACGGCGGTGTCCTTGTACATGGACTCCAAGACAAAAAGATCGTCGCGGGCATACTGCTCTCCATCTCTGTGATCTGTTCCGCAGAGCGTGAAGCCGATTTCATCGGGGTCGATCTCTCCGAAAGGGTGACCGAAGGAGGCCTGAGCCAGAAAGAGGGGCAAAGCCCACGCGAACTTGACCATTATAGGAGATAAATGTTGCGAGACGAGGAGGCTGGTATGATAGAATTCATCTCAAAAGTCAGTAAAAACCGGGAGTTTTGTAGTTTACTGTGGCCGAACAGGTTGGCAAATTTGAAAAGGAGAACAGCTGCGGTTGCAGCGCAGAATTTTTAAATGGGCTGAACGCCCGCGGAGTCTGGAAGCATTTCGTCAAATTCATTCATCTTATGTATCCCCTCATGCCTAATCACTGGGTTCTATGTAGCCACATGTCTGGTGGCCTCAACGGGACATTGATGATACCAGCCAATAGACGTGCGCATCGCTGATGTCGACAGCGAAGCCTCGCAACGATAAAAAGTACAGAAAACTTCAACGACAGTGGAAACGTATGAGAGAAGTTCCACTGAAGGAAAGGGCTGAGCTCACTTCAACTCGTGTTGATAGAGCGCCGTTGAGATTTTGGGAGCTGCAGTTGCCTGGAGGCGCCATGCCGCACCGTTTTGGAATATGGCAGGCCGGCTCGTCCAATGAAGAGACGGTGTCAGAGTCTAGCTTCGGAAAAGAGTGTCGATGGCCGACCCGGACGGCCTTCCGAAATCGTTGACCGAGGATTGCTTACGCCTTCGGCTGCAGTGGCTCTAGCCCAACCGTCCAGACAATGGAAGGTGAGATAGATCGCGCGTAGGTGCGCCAAGATGTGACAGGGCGTCGTCAGCGGTCAGCCTGACGATTAAGATGCTGACGCCATCCGGTTCTCTGGGAATGGCCCACTTTCTGAGACGGAAAAATTGCTCTGTTGCTTATGAAGGATCAAGGGTATCATGTCGGTAATAACGTGGTGCTCATCTAGGCCTTCTTCAAGATGCGCTTGAGGAATCCTTTGCGGGATGTTGTTGATGATCCTGGAAGCGGGTCAGCTTCGTCTTCTTCAATTATCGAGCCGTACGGGCAGTGATGAGACGGCCAAGGCCAAGGAATCTTGGCAGCAAAGTGTGAAAGTGAACTATGCCAGAGCAACTTACCATCGACAACACTTTCGGCATCGGTCTTCTCTTTGGACAGAACAGGGGCACCGTTCTTGTCGACAAGCGTCACTTCTGAAGCCATCGCCGCGGCATTGGACTTTGAAGATGAAGCTGGCTGAGCAGGTCGACGAGGCATGGCCGAAGCGTGCATGCCAGGAATGACCATGGCTGATTCGTAGTAGTTGCCAGACATGGTGCTCGTTACGGCGTCGCGAAGGATGGCCTTGAGGTAGGTAGTTTCGATGGAGCTCATGTGGAGATTTGAAGACCTTGAGTTGACGGAGGAATGTCGTGCGTGTTATCAATTGTATAGACTGAAGCTTGTTTGATTTACTGATGCCTTTGAACCTCAGGTCTCGGGGAGGGCTTGGCCGGGCTTTATACGCTTCGTGACCATGATGCTGAATTTTAGATTTCCAATCCTAAACGACCTCGGGACCGAGTTCCCATCACCTTGACTCACAGACACGCAAGCCACTTCCGAGAAATACATGGCATCATCTCAAAGGGCGCGTTGTCAGTCGACTACTCAAACTTGCACGATGGAACTGGTCCGCCTTGCTAGCGCGCTGCTCCAGTCACTGTCAGACCGGGGCACATCGATGCCGAAGCGGATTCCTAAATGCAGCCACCGACGGGCCAACGTCCAATCGTGCCTAGCATTGGAAATCTTACCAGAAAATACCTTGCAGGTCAGCCCTGTAAGCCCTTGCAACGTGAATGTCGGCCAGTCGATTCGGGTTAGATGGTCTGGATGTTTGAGCGAGAATTAGTAATGGCTAAATCACCATGATTCACCCGCCAACATGGGGTCGCTGTGGAGGTGTGGAGGGCCGGCTTCGGCTCGGCGAGCGCTACCGAAGCCGAAAAAGTGTAAGCCGACGCCGAGACCGACATTTCTTTCTCAAGCCGAACTCATCTGCTGTCTTGAATTCATCGAACATACATCGCCGAACAAACGAATGGAACACCGAGTTTGAGACGCCGAATCATTCGGAATCGGTTAATAATTATCCAATTTATTTGAAAATTCTGATCCTCACAGAAGAATGGAGTCTACGGAGCCGAGACTGTTCCGCAAAAATGGACGGGCTCAGGCTTGTGAGCCATGCCGCAAACGCAAAGTAGCCTGCGACCACACGCAACCCATTTGTAACAGATGCAGAAAGTCGAAGAACCCAGAAGCATGCGAGTACATTGTCAGCAGCACCCCTGTGGCTCGAGAAAGTCCTAGACCGAATCGATCAAGAGAACATCGGCGAGCAAGAGACACCGAGGGCTCTGTGGCGCCATCGCCCCTGACACTCGCCTTTCCCCCATCATTGCCAGGTCACCCTTCAGGTTCAACAGCGAGAGCTCCGATAACAGTGCCTACACCGACCAGTGCGACGCCTGGGCGGCGGACCGGCTCCGTCTCCGCAAGCCACCCCACAAGCCCCGAGTCCGTGGCCGCGACTCCGAGCGTCCTCGGCATCGGCTACCTAGGCTTCACCTCTTTCTCCGGGATCTACGAGGAGACCCGGCATAATCTGAACCGGCTTCAGTCATCCGGAACAGCGCCAATCAGTGAAATCGGCACGACCAACTACTGCGGCTTGGAGTGCTCTCCGCCCCTGACGCCTCAAGCTCTCGAGACATGCCTCAACATCCTCCGCCACGTGCCGAACCGGGAAGCCGGACTGAAGTTATGGGATAGCCATTCGAGCCCGAGTGACGGCTGGATCCGTCCAGTTGGGCGGCGGATCATGTTGTCTCTTTATGAGACCTTCCCGCGGCACTTCAACAGCACTACACCAGTGAGCGACAGGGAGATGGAGGCTCTTGCGCGCACCATATGCGCCAATACGGCGAAGCGCATCAACGACGAGGAGGCGGACCCGGAGAAATGGGTCGCTCAGCTTACTGGGCCGAACCTGCGATGGGAATCGCTTGGTGTCGTCTTCGTGTATTGGGAGCTCGCGGCGAGATATCTCGGGCCGTATCGGCCAGACGTGGGCATGCAATTCGAGTCCGTGGACGAGAATACCAAGATAGTGATGAGATACCGGTATTGCATAGGTGCATGCATTGAGCTGACAAAGGCTGCCGGTAGCGGAGGAAACACACTCCTCCTGTTCATGTCCGTAAGGAGAACAGTCATTGAGTCACTATTCTCTGGCGATGCCGGTAAGTGATACCTCTCATTTTCACCATCAGGCCGTACTCACAAAGTATTCTGAAGGATTTGCGTGCTGGCAACTGCACTCCGAGACCGTGGCGCTGACCACGTTTCTCGGCTTCCACGCTGAAGTTGACACCGAGCCATACGTGCCGACCATCGGCGCCGAGATCAAACGCAAGGTCTTTGCGTACATTTTCTACATGGACAAGGTTCTTGCATCGTTTTCCGGCAGGCCGCCGTTGATGAGCCGCAGATATGCACGCACGCCCCCGCCCCTGGACCTCAAGGATGAGCATCTGCTCTCTGACAAAGCCACACTCGCCCGCCATGTAGCAAAACTTGACGAGAATGGGTGGAACACTGAGGGCGGATTGTACTCCGCGACCTTCATCCGCGCTCGTGTAATGCTTGCTCGCATCCGAGACGAGTTGTTCGAGATCGCTCTTGGCCATGGCTCAGTGACATCCGTTGAGACTGTTTTGTAAGCCAATGCCCCTCCTCTGATGGCTCACAGACAGGCTACTGACATTGCTACCCCTGTAGGGAAATCAAAGAGAGGCAATTGAGAACCATTGCTGGATTTCCGCCGATTGTTGTATTCAAAGATGAAGATATTCAAGATCGGAAGATTGATGTGGCCATACTCTACATACGACTCATCGTGTACCTGGAACATCTCCAGAACATGTTCTTCATCGAGAGGCTTCTTGTGAAGCGAGGACATGATGATGGCGCGTTACTGGCAGTCAGCTTTGAGATGGTGTCCAAGACCCTCCTCTTCTGGACAAACATGGACCGCCTGTCCGTTATGAATGGTGATTTCGAGTGGCTTGTACGTACACTGCTTACCCCCTGAACCCCCTATCCATCCAATGGACTCACGCATAGACACTAATACATATAGGTAATGGCATATGCCGCTCCCGGAGGCGGCATCCTCTGTCTTGAGCTACTCAAGCCCACTCTCCACGGGGGCAACCACCCTCAGAACCCCAAGTTGACTCGCTCAAGTATCATCCAGAAGCTAAGCCTGCTCGTCGGCTTTCTCGACTGGGTTAGCCCAACCGCGCCAAACGGGGATCTCTGTGCCGACTGCAAGGTAATTATTCAGCACGTCCTCGACCAGGCCCTGAACAACCCGGCAGCCGCAGCTGCAGGTGCGTCTGCCTCCGCCGACGGCGGAGTTGGACTCCCCGCCGGCCTGGATTCGATGGACTGGGACTTTTCGACGCAGCTGGACTTCAATTTCGACCTACTGGATACCTTTGACTGGTTGCGGCCGGACGTGGCTTCGGTCCAGCAAGCTTGATATGGCAAGGGGTGGGTTGCCGGTGAGGCGGCTGCGGCTGCGTCTCCCGAGAGATGCTTGTTTAGAGGGCCCACCTCATGTATTCTTTCATGATGATTGCGCCCTTCAAAAACAATACCGGTGACTCTTTAGTATCAAGGAGGTGTCTCAGTGTCTTGTTTAGATGTTTGGTGGACGGATGAGTCAAGCGGCATGCGTCATATGAAGCTAGTGGAATTGGCCGCCCCACCCGGGAATCCACGATGCTTCATCAATTTGCGAGATACCCTCAACGGTATGCTAAAAGAATATATGTGCAATGATTTGCTTTAGATGAATGCTGTATTAATCTATTCAGAAGGCCCAAATATGCGCCGCAAAGGGGGAATATTGGTTGCCTCACTTGATGAGTCCAGCGGAGCAAAACAAAACAAAAAAACAGCAAAAAACATACAACACCGGGCATTCGCCGGTCGTCACCGACCCGACTACTACTCCAGCCCTCATCGGCTTATCTATGGGAGAGCGGACGGGATCCCGAGTTTTCCAATGGGTATGGTCGTATGTGCTTGAAGCCGGTGTCTAGGATCACCATAACCCAAGAGCGAATCGCACCACTACTAACCCACCCGGTCGCCAGAGTCAACTACTGCCAATGAAACATGTGAAAGCGTACATATTTTTGCTTAAGATGGGATGTTATGGCTTTATCCGGGTGAACAGTCACTTGCGTGGATGACATCTTAGGGTAGTGGAGTTGACCGCCACACCCCGGGTTCGCGATGCTTCATCAACTTGTGAGATACCTCTGATGTCATACAATAGTTTAGTTAGATGTAATAGCATTGTTTAGATTCCGAAAGTTCCAAATAGGCGCTTCTCAAGGGATTTTGAAACTAAGCTCAGCTTTTCCTCCAGAGTTTTGCCGCTTCAGTCATTGAAGCACCACTCACGATAGCATCCGTCATTGCCTTCTCTGTTTCCGCTGGAGAAGACATCGATTCAAGTGTTCGCTCCACCAATCCCTTGGGCACGCAGAAGACCCCGTTCAAGTCGCCAACAGTCAAGTCCTCCGCTTGAATAATAGTATCTCGGCCATCTTGCGAGATGGTAACCGGCTCATTGATCTGATCATCTTAGTCGCTTGGACAGTTTTCTGAGATATGAATAAAGCGACCGCTCAATTTCCCTGTGTCTGCGAGGTTATGTTTCCTGTGAACGTAACTACTTATGTTATGGACGATAGTGACGATGACAACCACGACGACAACCACGACGACGAAAGTGACGATGACGATACCGGCAGCGGCGACGATGATGACGACGACAGTAATAACGACGAATATAGTAGTAACGACAATAACAGTAAAATAGAGTAAGCTATATAACCACAAGAAAAGTTGTAGCTCTAGCACAGGAAAAGAAGGCGGTCTCACAGAAAAGACTCAAGCAGCTAGAAGTACAAGAAGAAAAGAGGATGTTCACTTACTTCGCTGACATAAAGGGAACCATGAGGAGGTGTGGGAACCACACCGCGACCAAAAACCTGCACAGCGGTTGGCTACCGATTCGGCATCATCGCACGTGGAGATCATTGTGCGCAAAGACCTACGGGATATTCCAGCTCGCGAAGCTCTTCAAGGTCTCTCAGTCGCCCATCGATCACCGTACCGACAGCTCCGAGCGTCTGAGCTCTTCGGGTGGTCAGCCCTCCCCAGCAGGCATTGATGGTGTTCTCGGGACAAGAGATGAGGATCACGGCACCTCTTGGGACACTGTCCAACTGAAGGCGATCACGATGATCCATCAGTATGTTCAGTTCATGAAGTCTATCGCAGAGACTTACAAAGTGCCCGGTACCACCTTTAAGGGTTGCGTTTCCGTCCCTGGCGGACGAGTACTTAACGGTAAACGCTGAGCCAACTTATTTTGTTTGACCAGACTGGCGATTAGGCGACCGCAGTGTTAGGCCATGTAGGAAGCCGCCGCCAGGTACGTCAAGCTTCATGAGCGTATCTGCGACATCACAGCTGAGTCGACTTCGCCGTCAGCTTTCCGACCTCAGGAACAAGAAAACCAGCTGAGTAGCAGCCATATATACTCTTTCTTTCCTTTGACCATTTTACATGTCACGATGGGGGGCACTCTACTTCTTCGGTGCGTGCTTTCCTGCTACACAGAAGAAGGGGCGGCGCAGGTCTATGGCATCAAAAGGTAGGTGTGTACTGTGAATAGCCTTCCGAGTGTCAGAGCTAGGAGGACAGACCAGCCGCACTGTGGATGCCCACGACCCTTTTGTCTTACGGCAGGCGTCAAATGATTCAGAATCGAAGCCGAACCTTGAACTTACTTCTCCTCAGCAACGTTTTTGCAATCTCTTCCACCCCTGAAATTATCAGCCCAGAGGTACCAACTAACTGTGACGCCTTCCGCTTATCAAACGATTTCTTGGTCTCATCAGAGACTCATCGCATCGTCCGAAATGGTTTCGAAAGATTAGAAGATATCGTAAGTCAAGATTTTAGCTAGCCGGGCAGTGTCCACACACACACGTATATCTTCTTAAAGCGACTTTGACATACTCGCTTTCATCATTGTTATCGAAGTCGTCGTCCTCGTTGTCCTCGTTGTCCTCGTTGTCCTCGTCTTCGTCGTCCTCATCTTCGTCGTAATTATTACTACCACCCCTATTATTTTCTTTACAACTGTTGTCTTCATAGAAGTATTAGATATGCTGGGACACTGCCCGGATAGCAACTCTAAATCAATCATCTGCCGGCACTCCGGATATCTACGATACTCAGTCCGACGAAGACAGCGCTGGCTAGAACACATCCACACCCGGTCATCTTCCACAGATCCCCGTGTGTATTAGTACCAAGCTCAAGGTGAAGGGGTCTTACTTTCCTTGGAATTCTAGCCAGCGTGCGACTAGCAACGAGATGCATGTACAGCACACTGTATTCAAGCCGAGCCAAAGATCCCGTTTATCAAGACCCCACCAAATCCATTCTTTCCCGGAGACTGAACGATCCTGTTAATCCGATTTCCTTTGCCAGCTACAAGCCAACCGCCGTTGTCTCCCAACATTTCGTCCATGGCCAAGCCGTCAGGGTCGTCCGCCTTTGGCATCATCTTTCTGAGCCCTCTGCGATTCACCACGTGCATCCCACGTGTCCACTGGCCCGAGGCTTCTACGCGGATGTCCTCAGGCACGGGCGTAGACTTCCAGCGTGTGTCTTCTTTAGTAAGGATATACCAGATGGTTATGGGATCATGCAGTTGAAGACCAGCATCGGAGTTGTTGTTGGGTCCCTTCATTGAGTCGATCTTGTCGAATGTTTTTGACATGAAGTGCCCAGTCCACTGCGCCAAGGGGCTTCCGCTCGCCAATAGGGGTGTGATACTCTCTGTGAAGTCCCGTCTGAAGAGACGGTGCGAAGTCGTGATGTCCAACGGAAACAAAGTCAGCTTGAGCTTGCCTTTCAAGTTGTTCGGGTACGGAGGAAGCGAAGCTGCGAGTGGCATCGTGAATTGGGGAGAAGGCGAGGTCAGGGCGAAGACACGGGCTGTTGCAGCTGGATCTGCATAAGTATTGAACTCAGCCGTCGGCGTGATGTTACCTGGCAAGTCAATCGTCCCTCCCATAACCACAACTTCCTTGACGCGAAGAAAAGTGTCTACATCTTCGGCGGCCGCCAGCGCTAGATTGGTCAACGGTCCAATGGCAGCGATCGTGATGGAGTTAGGAGGATTATCGCGCAACAAGCGGAGAATTTCTTTGTGGGCGGGCTCTCTGGATGGGATGAACAGCGAAGATGAAAAGTTCTGCTGATCTTCATCGAAGGCAGCGTCCCAGTTTTCCGCAGGAGTGAGATAAGGATGCTCGGTATGAACACCATGCAGACCATCAGCGCCATCTGAGAGTTGTTCAGCAATTGTTCGGTAATGTTACTTCTTTACTTACGGAAATGGTCTGCGGCAAGCCCGTCTTCCTCCAGCGGGTGTGTTGCGCCCACTGCCACGAGCGGCTTAAACGCCTTGAGCGCATCGAAACCCAAGTGTTTGCCGTTGGCCTCCCGCCATGCCATGTCCTTCTCGAGAACGTGGAAGAGAGCGACGACATTGCGAAGGCAACTGTTTGGTCAGCAAAAGTCAAGCGATTGGCATCAGAGTGATAACTCACCTGGTGACAGGAACGTTGCCGTAAGTGACGGACAACAAGAGCACCTCCAGATCCTCTGGAGATGACGAAAGTGCTTGAAGAATGGCCAGCACGTCGTCGACACCTATCAAGAAGAGACTCAGAACTTTGATCACAGCATTCAGAATGTTCACTAACCCGGGTCTCTGTCAATGATGATGCGGTTCTTTGGAGCCATGTTCGCAGTGTCAAGGCTTGTTGGAAGTTATAGAGATGGGCGGTCGGTGTGGCACAAAAGGGAGAGCCCGGAAAGTTCGACTTAAGTACGAATACTTGGTTAGGGCTTCATCAGGCGGAAAACCAGTGGTAAGCCTCCGCAGGCATAGCCTCGCTCGCGGACACCCATTACGGGATTATTGTCATGACGCCGCAGGCGGGGATGGCAGCGGCACTACATTGGCTTTATCCCTCCTCACAGCCCTTGCTGGTGGGCCTATTCTTGGTATCCATGGAACCGGAGATCTTCTCCAAGGACGCACAGCTGCAGTTCACTAAGAACTCCGCCCTCCAAGGAATCGAAGAGATCCAGCAAAGCTTTGTGCCCGCCTTCGGTACTCTCTTGTACATGAAGCATGTGCCTATGAACTTTGTAAAGTTGGATCTGAGTTCTGGATGTACCTTCTGCATCCTCGAGATTGGAATTCACAGTCCTCTCGGCGAAGTTTGCGCATTTGAGTAGGGAGTTTCTATTGTGTCTATGATACTCAGGACAGCCACAGCCGAGAGTTCTCATCTAGGATCAACTCAGATTCGACTCCAATCAAGTTGCAATATGGATGTTGGAACTTGGTAATGTAGGAGTGCGTCAATGGCGTCCTCGGGCGTCTGCACAGTCACGATAATAGCAGAATTGGTTGGGCGTATGAACTGCTCCTCTACAGCCTGTTTAACCCACTTCAGAATTCCATCGAAGAATCCATCGATATTCAGAAGACAAACACCCCGCGAGTGAATATCCAACTGAACCCATGTGGCAGCTTCAAGAATTTCCTCAATAGTCCCGTATCCTCCCGAGAGCGCAATGAAGCCGGATCCTGGACCACCCGCAAAAACTTCCTCGGCCATCATACGCTTACGGGTATGCATATCTTTCACAACTGTGGTGCGGCCATATGTCATCTTGTCCGGGATGGGCATCTTATTCTCGGCACACATGCTGCGGTAGCTATCGTCGCGCTCAAACTTGACCAGGGGCTCGGGGATGATGCCATGGACTGCTTCCGGTCCGGAAATGGACACGAGGGTCTTGGCTAACTCGCCCATGAGTCCGACTGTGCCACCTCCGTAGACTAGATGAGTCTCGTAAGCATTTTGATGATGTATTTTTGAGATTGAGCGCCTTTTTCTTACCCAGATCAAAGTTTTTGGCAGCCATCAACTGAGCGAGCTTGCGAGCGGCTTCCATGTGCTTTGGGCTATAACCCGTAGACGAGCCGCAGTATACACATATTTTCGTTCGTTTGGGGGTATCATGGTTGAGGCGATTCTCTATGCTAGCGACTGACATCTTGCTTGCTTCCCAGTAAACCACTGATGTAGAAGAGAGGAATAAAGTAGGTGAGTGAGTGGTCACTGAGGAAAGATAAATAAAAACGTGAGGATATCGGGATGTGGAAGAAGCAACAGCGGCCTCTTAATAGTAGACGGATGAGTTCGGATCAGGAGACTCTCAGAAAGCTGGGGCTTACCCATAGCAGAGCGAGCCCTAAGTGCCTAGTTCTGATCAAATTCAACTGTGATGTCCCGTAGCCCACCCTGGAGTGGCGCACAGGGCCACCTCACGAAAGGCGTAGTCGCACATGTTGATGCGATGTCATTGCATCAGACTCGTGATCCCTGTCGGGTGGTGTGGGGGAGGAGCAGTCCCACGATCCTGGATACCGTTGTTTAAAGAGATGAACCAATCGTGAGGCGACAATGGCGAGCCAGCCAATGAGAAGTAAGCGGGAGAATCTTGACTCGCCCATGCTTCTCTGGGTTAGCACAGGGGCATTTCCGCCGAACTTACCAAGTGAAGGGGGAGAACTTCGTGTCTCTTTTTCTTTTCACTCCTGAATTTGACGGAGACTTTCCGCTGGTCTACTATAATTCCGAAAGCGCCACCCATCATGTCACTTTTGGCATCAGTGGTTTGTGTCGATGTACAGTCATGAATACAGGCCGAAATCGATCGAGAAAGCCAACAGCCAGGATGTCAATATCTCGGGTCAAGTCTGGCTGCAAGACCTGCAAGTAAGTCCCCCTCGGAAGGGCTCATAAAACGCCGGACCATGACTTAAATGTCTCACAGAATCCGAAGAGTCAAATGTGATGAGAACAGGCCAGCTTGCCAAAGATGCTTGTCTACGGGCAGAACCTGCGATGGGTACGGCATTTGGGGCGGCGGAGGCGGGCGCCGTTCCCTTGCATCCAGTCACGCAGCACATCCCTTGGCACAACCATCCTCAATCTCGCGTCATAATACACGTGCTGGTGCCTTGAGCCTCAGTCATGACGAGCACAGGCAATTTGAGTGGTTCGCTCGCCGTACCACCGGCAAGCTACCCGGGGTCTTCACATGTGCTCTGTTCTGGGAAACCCTGGTGCTTCAGGCGAGCTCAACGGAGCCAGCGGTATTATATGCTGTGCTAGCGCTCGGTGCCGCCCACAGGATGAAGATTGCGAATGCGTGTTGCTGCAAAGTCGAATCAGAGGACTCCGAGTTATCCAATATTACTACCCAAAAGCGGTTGGCCTTGCAGTACTACACCAAGGCGATTGGTCTGCTTCGACCTCAGTTATGCAACAGACGCCCGGAATCCGTGCGAATTTCTCTCGTTGTTTGCATCATATTCATCTATTTAGAATTCATGCAGGAGCGTTATCAAGATGGGTACGTTCATTTCCGGCACGGCCTTCAACTTTTGGACCTCCTTACTCCAGGTCTGTCGAGCGGGTCGAGGCCATTTCGAGACGGTGCCGATGAGTCTCTCGCCGAAACCCTCGCTTGGCTCGATATCCAGACAACTCTCCTCAAAACGAACTCTTCCCAAGGTCACTACTCTCGAAAACTTCCCTCTTGGCATGATACCGAAGTGCCCACTGCTTTTCGAGATATTCTTCATGCCCGTCAGAGCATGGATAGACTTTTATTTCGATCTTACGCACTAGAAGAAGAGAGTCGACAGATTAGCTGCAATTCAGCCACGACTTTCGACCTGCTCGGTAGTCAGAAACGTCTTAGGAATGACCTCGCATTCTGGTCAAAGACCTTCGGAACCTACACCAAGAAAATGTGGCCTTTTATTGGGGATCAATACAAAGTTGCCTACAGCTACCTACCGGTGTATCACGAGATGGCGTTCATCATTGTCGAACCCAGTCTCTATCCAACGGACGAATCGATCTTCGACCGCTACACAGACAACTTTGTCTTCATTTTGTCGGCGATAAAAGATATCCTGGAGGCCATGTTACCCGTACCACTAGCTCATGAGGCATCGAAGCACTGCACTCAGCGGTTCAGCTACTCTGCTCAAATGGGTCTGATCCCGCCGCTTTATTACACAGCCATGAAGTGTCGAGTACCAATTCTCAGGAGACAGGCCGTTGAACATGTCACCACAGGACTCCACGAGGAAGGCATTTGGGACACGTCCTTGTCGGCACAGATGGCCAGAGAAGTAATCTTGTTGGAAGAATAGGGCTTATGTGGATAGGACGAGTAGCTACGATGATGACGCTTACGTTAATAGTGTATAAGGATGATCTCGTAGAGCTGTAACCGTTTGGAAAACTTGATAATTCGCAAGTTTATGTTAAGTCTTGATATCCGGGCGGATACTTCTGGCTAACCGAGCGGTAATTCAAATGGTTTATTTTATACTAATAACTTACTATCCCTGCCGTCCCTGTTTGCCCTGTTGTCCCGGTCGTCCCCGTTCCTATCGTCGCTATTGTTTCCGTTTTTATCCTTGTTATCGTCGATGCCTACTACCCGCCCGGATAGCTCGAAATATCCGCTTGGATAGTAAAATTCTTTATATTACCAACATCTACAATACCAACACATCTTTATCGGCGATCAACAGTTATCTATCCAAGGGAAATATGAGTCTCAAAGTCCGTAAGGAAACTCATCAGTTATGCAGCGTTGAGTTTTGCCATGATATCCGAGCCTCTTCCGGTGTTCACACGCCTTGGTGATGAGCCCTGTGATTCAGCTGCTCGGAAATTTCAGAAAGCCTCAGGTCGTCCACGTCTTTATCAACAGAAGGCGACACAACGCGACCGGGAAACCACACATTAAAGGCCCCCGAGCACAAGAACATGAGAGCAGTGTCTAGGCAGTAGAGGTATACCTCATTGCTTTGCAGCGTACCTGTCTGCCCCTCTGCAAACTCGGCAACCCTGAAGATGGATCGGACGAGAATGAGCAAGGAGGTGAAGTAAAGCACCAAGATGTATTCCTTCCAGGGCCTAACCCCTGCAAGACTGAGCGTCGTCGGTTGTCGCAGGATGCGGTAGTGGAAGACGGAAATCGACGCCATGAAGCATGCGAAGAAGAGGATTTGGATGCCGAGGCCAACGAGGATCATGTCCTGGCCGCGATCGATCCCGCTTTTGTCGTCTGCGCCGGAAAAAATGCCTCCCCCTATGACAAGTCAGCATGAAGTGTCTATCGTTAATGCCAGACTACTGACCTATACACTGGAAAGCGAAAGAGAGAACATCCCCGAACACGAAGATTTTAGTCAACCATCTCACGGGGATGAAAGACAGATGCTCGGCACGGAGAGAGCTGATGATGCGACCTAGCAGCATGTAGATTGAGGCAGCATACAGTGCCGGGGCGAGTAGCGGCCCAAGGGTTTGGATGATGAAGGGTATCTGCGACCAGTCCGGAGTCTCGGCTGCGTTGACTGCTCGGGCTGAGTACCCGACGACCTGAACTGTGGAAAAGTCAGCCAAACAATCTCTGCAACACAATGACGAAGATGAATTCTTACAAATGGAGCCCACGACGAATGGGATGAAATACCATGTTCTCGCACGGATGGTTTGGAAGACATGGAGGACGCTGCTGATGCCGAATAAGGCAGCGAATGTGATTGCAGCAGCGAGCGAGGGATCATAATGATACTTTGAAGGAGGTTTCTGCATTTCTGACATTTTGATTATAGTCCTCGTTGGTCTTACTGTTCTCTTTGTCTTAATTTGATTGTTGATTGCTAGTTGAATAGCTGCGTTGGCAACATACTTCAACGGGGATACTGGGAGCATAGCATCGTTTATACTCCACTGTGGGATTAGACTTAAACTGTGAGCCTGGACCTTTTCAAGACCCTTACTGAGTCTACTATGCCAAATTGCAGAAATATGCTTGAAGTTGATGGTAGGACGGTGCTCGGGACTTTCTTTCCTCTTTAACACGCCTCGGTGCTTATGCACAGCCCGAGCCGGCGCCAAAACATGAACACGAGAAAATGCGCAGTCAAGCCGCGCGCATGTTTGTAAATTCCTTGAGCTGTCGTCTTTTATTGAATGCTCCCGGACTCTGATGTGGCTTGGAGATGACGAATATCTGGCTTGTCGTCGCATGAGGGTCTGCAACCCAGCAACGGTGAGCCCCACTGCCTGAACATCCTGTCCACGAACCCATGATCAGCTGAAAGACAACTTGAGATGCGGCCACAGTCAATCTTAGCCACAATGAAGCCAATCTAGCCGTTCAGCCCCTGAGCGGTCGTCTTGGCCTGATAAAGTTGCGCGGGGAACAACACGTACCCCCGGAAGCAGGGGTCTCGCGGTGTTGCAATGCTGCTCTTGTCTATAGAAACAAAGTAGTAGCATTGCAGAGCCATGAAGGCCTGCCATTATTATACAGGTCCCGATCCTCCAGATTCGGACCCGAAAAGAAGGGTCTGGATCGTGAGTTGACTGCGCGACCTGCCCAAAACCCCGAAAGAAAGGGAACCGGGGAAAGGCCCTGCGGCGGATGAGTCCGGACAACCACAAATGTGAGCTCAAAATTCCGCCGGGTTCCATACTTTGAGTTGACGGTATTCATGCCCGGTTTGAATGAGTGTCCAGCCGCTATTAAGAGCTGAAGCAGACGGTCAATGTCTGCAGGTCGGGAAACCTGGACCAGTATCTTGGGACCACTCTCAATATAAGGCATGCCCTACTGAATATGAGAAGCATGTAGAAAGGAGTAAGTAGGCCTGCGCTGCTAGCTTTGATATAATCACTGTACTGAAACTTGAGTATTCCAACGGTCCTACATCACAATGTCCTGGATCTTGATCCTGTCCATGATTCTCGGCGGCGGTGCTGCGGAGATGTTCAGACCAGATGAGCACTCAACCTATTCCAACATAAGACTACCACTAGATTGAGTCTCTCTTACAATTCACTTACTTACATTACAAACAAGACTCGTGTCCCATCCCTGTACAACCTCACGAACCAAAATTACCGGCTCCTACTGGGCCAACCCCTTTCTAACAACCACCTCGGGCTCCCAATACCTCGCCCTATCTCACGTTCTGGGCAATGTCTGCAAGTCTTCTCTTCTGGCACTGGAGTCTCTCGAATACTGGAACAATTTCCAATACGCCACCCCTCAAAACACCTCCCTCGCCGCCGCCCCTGAATTCACAATCTCAGTCGGCACCTGCAGCGTGGGATCCAAGGCAAGCGGCTTGATCTCCAGCCCATCTCTCGGCATCTACCGCTTCGCAACCGTCAGAGTTGGCGAGGGGTCGTAGTATGTGATCACCAACATGGAAGCCGACGGCGGTGCCTACGGCCCGTGGGCCTCTGCAAAGTCCACCATTACGTACCCTGACAGCTGGACGCTCAATTTCGAGAACGACGACGTGCTGGAGGTCCAGTCGTTGCGAGGTTATCAGGAGATATACGGTTAAACATAGCTTAGTGACACGGCTTACGCGGGATATGTCAATGTGTCTGAGAGCTTCTTGGGGCAGGAGAGGGGATTCGGGGTCGTGGAGATGATCAAGCTTTACTGAGTTACTTACCCGCGGCATCTCGTTGTCCAAACAGCGTGCGACAGCACTCTTGTGCGGCGGCAAAAGTCTCTCTCATTCAAGGACCAACATTGCTCCCCCTTTTCGTATCAATATACAGAGCTTGAATGCCATATGTTCGCACATGTACAGATTCCCCTCTCTTCACCAAGCTAGTGTTATTCAAACTTCTGCCTGATGTCCTCGGAGATGAAGAATGAAGAAGTGACATATAACCGAGTCAGAAACGCTTCCTAGAACTAGACGGCCCTGAATCAGATGACCGGGAATACAAGCCGTGGTCATAAGGGAGCTTTCTATTTCAAAGTGGAAAAGGTTAAGTTCCCTCAACGTTTGCATCGTTGGATCTTCTCCAGGAAAATTCCGGAGTTTTCTCCAAAAGCGAGGCTTCCGAAGCATCTGAGCCGAAGCCATTGACTCGATGTTGATTCAAACCAGCAACGATATTAAACAAGCACACAGACTCATACAATACGTCCAAGAGACTCTGATCCTACATATTCTGCACACAGACATGCAATGTTGATCTCACGATGGGACGACAGCCGCACAGGCTATCTGGACGGCAGTGAAGGCCGTCACGCACCGTCCGAGCGAGATCGCATGGCATGCCGCGACGCTAGAAGAGATGAGACCGAAAAAGGTCACCCACAACGTCTACCTGAACTAACAAATGCTCCTCAGAGATTGCTCCCACGTTTGGGACGTCATAGTAAAGCACAGATAGTCGTGGTTCTGTCCCGGGCAGTCGCAACCATTTTTCTGACACAATAGTGACAGGAGGGTAATGATACCAGGGAAACTTTGCTGTTGTCACTAATCTACCACTCACTCGGAATGGTATAACTTCCAACTCCGCCCTTCCCAAGACGGGAATCGAAAAGCTTGTGTTGCCAGCTGCTCTCAACATGCTTAGACGACAACACCGGAGGCAGTCAAGCGACGACTCGGCGCGTTCATCTTCAACGATTCGACCATGTTTTTTTTGGCTCAAACCCTGCGCAGCTCCTATAATCTCCTAGCGAGACGTAGCCCGGCTTGCCGTGATCCTCCTGGGTATGTGCCGCTCGGACAAATATCAGATCATCGGAGACACGTCACCACCACTCTCAACTCAGGAGACAACACACCTTGACCGTCCGGAATGTTGAAATCCGCCGACTCTGCTGAGGATACTCCATCGTACTCTGAGGATGCGTACACCGACAGGTCAATGATAGGCATGCAACATGAAGACACCAATGCGGTCCTTCCACGGTTCAGAGATGATGAGCTGCAGCCCTGGAGCTGCGATCATTGCTCAACAACCAAGCAAGTCCCCCCTCGCTACCCAACTTGCAGCCCAGCGGCAAAGCCTGTGGCCTAGGAGGTTAGAGGCTATTGACAACTCGCCATCAGGGGCGATATAAGCAGGCAGGCGAGGCCAAGCAACACACCCGCATAACCACCATGCTCGAGACGCTACGACAACCAATCAAGTCCATTTCGCAATGAGCCGGATCACTGACATGCCGTGCTATTAGCGTGCTTATCGCGACAGAAGGATGGGAAATGGGAGGCAAAATGGCAGATTGTTCGAGCCGGTACTCGCTTTGTATGTCCCGGAGCGAGCAAGAAGTACGGAATATGGGGGCTGAAAAAAAAAACGGCCGGTACCCGTACAGGGTTGCCATTGCATACGTTTGGGCATAACCCCAGGGATTGATTCTCGCGTAGCGGCTGCTCGCCAACCGTTATTGCGACCTCGAAACACGATACCCCGTCCAGAGCAAGGTACCCGGCCGTCCGTCCGGAGAATTTGGGCCGTCCTGGTCGGATCTAAACCATCTCATTGGAAACCATAGATTCGAAGATGACGCTTCCTCCTCTGAACCAACCGCGATGATCGTTTGGATCTTGCCGGCCCTACCAAGCCCCAGACTTTCGCCATTTGCCACGGCAGTTTAATCAGTCCGGAAAGGAAATCAAATCGTCGGTTGAAGTTAGAGTTAAGCTCAGTTCTCGCCAGTGAACGTCGGCTGAGCCGTGATGCAGGAAAGCAGGCGCTGGTTTTTTCTTCTTTTTTTTTCTTCCTAACCGGCCGAACCTCATCCCCACATTAACGAGCCGAAGCAGGGATGCCATGCGCCATTCGGTGGCTTGTTGAATGGTTCCGCGCGGAATGGACGACTCTTGTGCAATCTGCTGATCCTCCATGAAGATCCGCCTGTCTGTAGCCAGCCGAACCGCACGCCACTTGGCTCATCCAAGATGGATTGCTGCAGTCGTCTGCCCCGTATCATTTGGCTTGTCGGCAGTTGTCAAAAGGAAAGTGCGACCGTTTCTAGGAATCATTACCTAGGCACGAGACGCCGGGATATCAAGAGCTGTCTTGATGCTCCAAGGCTTTGGCTTACAATAGAGTGACAGATTGGCTGTCAAAGTCCCCTTTCCCATTGAACTCCGGTTGATGTGAGACACGTCCGTCGTACTTACGCCCACGGATGCGGCTAATGTGGCATTGCCGACATGCAGCACTCAGGAGGTACACGGGCGCTGGTGTTTATGGTTCGGCATCCCGGTTGTGAGAGAAATCGATGGCTACCATGGATCGATGGGTGGTGATTTGATGCTCGGCCAATAAACGCGGCTCAAGAACCATTCTTGTGCAGTTTAATCACCTGGAAACACTCAGGTACGGCGTGACAGTAGATCCGGGTCCGTCGTGCAGATACATGCGGCGAGACTGGCGGTAAGCTTGTTGTCTTGTGCCACAGTCGCCTGCGCGTACTCGTATTCCCGGTGTGGTGTACGGCTGGCCGCTGACGACCTGCCGATCCTCAGCCTCTCCCCCGCGATGTCTCGCCGCTGCCGTTGTTGCTAGCCATGCAGCCGTTTTCCTGATGGCAGACCAATATTCGAGCTTGACGGGCTCTGATAACGGCCTCAACTGTCCTGGGGGCGGCGTGGAGGCACATGTCTGAGCTAGGCACTCGTGGCGTTCTCTCCGAAGAAGCCGCCTGTGTTTGGACCTTTTGGAAGTCTTAGGAGCCCAAATAATCAACCGGGATCCATGATTGTGGCGCGGCATGGCGCGCCCTAAAGCGGTACGTACATCGACGCGGTAGCATCCAGTGCGTCATTCATCAGCGATGCCCTGGTCGACTTTTTAATAGAGACGAACCAGGGGCTGACCTCTCGAGAATGAGTTCGCGTCCCGTTATTTGCGGGTTTGATTCGGGAGAGGTGGGGGAGTGAGATTGTTCTGGACTCTGTTTTTCTACTGTACGATTATTCTGTACCTCTGCAGCCTGACGAGCCTAGGGAATGATAATGACAATTGGGCGTAAAGAATTCGAGGGAACGCAAAGAAGAAAGTTGCGTGGACCTTGAAAAAACCAAAAAGAATCGAGGAACCTAGTACAGCTTACTTGGGTTAGCATGATTAGCTGACAACAACAACAAAAACAGCAAAACAAAAGTTTGGAACTTGAGCCCCTGAGGCCTAATCTGCCCACAGCGGGTGTTCATCAATGTTTAGCGTCTTGTCTGTCTCTCAAAAATTCAGGCCCGGCTGCCGCTCGAGTCAAGAAGGAGAGGTGGCACAGACGATGATTTGATCGATGACAGTATGACGCTCCTCTGATGACAGGGCCTGTCCATCCTACCAGAAGAGCTGAAAGATTGCTGCTAGGGCCAAATACGGCTTGGCCAGGCTTGCTAGGTGCCAGTGAGTGGCAGCCCAGGGGCGAGCCAGGGGCTATATCAAGCTGTCTCTAAGTTTGGTGCTAAGGCAACTTGTCTGCAGGGATTCGCGGCACACCTCTTGAAGCACCACACCACAACTTGGCATCTTGGATGGTCTTTTGCTAATTTCCCTTCCAAGGTTGAGCTGCAGCAGCACATGGGCGAGTAAACAGCCAAATCCTGATGCTTCTCCTTTGGGTCGTTGGTGCCTGCGTGTACTGTATCCGTAAGCGTGCTATCGGAAGGTGGGTTGAGCAGAAAGAGAAGAAGCACCAGCGGGCAACACTGGTTGGCCGTTGCACTCTATTCCCATGCTGGTCCTCAAAAGCCGGGACCGACCAACACTCGCTGTGCCCGTCTAGAAGAGCACAACGCTGCAGGGGAGCTTGGTGAGCTTTGATTTGCAATCCCGCGGCCGGGCTCGCCAAACAGGCCGAAGACCAGGGGGCGGACTGACAAATGGGGCGGCCCAATTGACCCTCGCCGGGAGTCCGGTTCGTTTTCCACTGAGACCTCGTTCCGCTTGCTGACAACCGTGTGGTCTATCTATCCGGGCGCATCCGTAAACACGCGTATGGTGACATTGGGTGTTCTGTGCCTGGCTTTTCTTGGCGCGTTTTCCCAAGCACCATCCACTGCTGTGCCGCCTTCTGCAGGCTTGCCTTGTAGACGGCGTTCCGAAGATAGATAACAGTGGAGGTGATTTTCGAGATTTTCGAGTCTGCTGCAGGACAACAGGCCCCGTATCAAGGCACAGCGAAGAAGGACTGCAGCGTACCTTGTACGACCTGCAGTACGCCCCAGCGACATTCCAGGTGTTGTTGACAGAGAGCCGAAAGGCTTCGGAGGCACAGAAAATGTTGCGATCGCACAACCGCCAGCCAAACGACGCAGTGTATGAACAGCTGGCGGTGTCGCCGTTCACCCCCATCATGTTCGGAATAAAAAGCATTGTGGGAATGTGGGATAACCTAGGGGCCTGTGGATGTTGTTTCTTGGGGTGCCGACTCGGGGGCACCACTTTTGACTTGCCAGGGGTGGAGCGGCCTTAAAGTGCTATGGGTATTGGGGATTGACGATCGAAGATCCAACAATGCTGGTGCAGCCGAATTCTGATTCTGGACCTGAGCAAGATGCCAATCTGCTTAGCGATCCTCTGTCGGATGCACAGAGTGGTACGGATAGGCCCCCAAGCCAAGCGCGGACCGAGATGATGAGATAAGGGTCATGGGAGAGGAGGCTCCGGAGTTGCGGAATTGTCTGGGAAGATGGAATTGAACGTGATTTGTTTCTTGTCGGCATCCATCTCGTCGGGCCTGGTTTCCGAGCAACGGAAGGCGTCCCGAAGAGATGCCTGCGAAGAAGAGTCGGCTCCGATGGCTGATGGACAGACAGCAGGAATGCGAATGGTCATGGCGTATGATGTGATGATATTGAAGCGATATTATGCGCGGCGATGTGGTCTCTGGTCTTGATATCTGGAGCCCGCACACCGTCTGCTCTCGGGGGCGGCACCTTTTGCCCATGCTGGTGCGATGCTGGATGTCCACATTGTCTGTATCCCGGATGGCAGTCTTGGCGGCTTTGTGAGCCGGGGACAGGGAAGTGGACACCAACATCAGGCACAGCCAGGTAGAACGGGGAATCGGGATGGGGATTCGATCCACTCACTGGTCAAGACCCAAAAGCCGGTAGGGTCGCAAACATAGCGGGAATCTGTGGTTCTGCACGCTGGCGCCGGACCATCTCATGCTATTGCCAAAAAACCATGGAAGAGGCCGTACAACAGTGGGACGGCCGTTATCGAGTTGGGAAGGACTCCGAGCAAAGTTATGCGGTGTTTCGGCCGACGATGAAAGGAAGGAAAAAGCTGCGAAAAGGAATGACGAGTGCCTGGCTCACTTGACACAGCTGGGCGGGCGAATAGTCTCCATGACAAAAGGTATCTCGGTGTCTCTGGCATGGTCTGGGATTGAATCGTCCGGAAGAATCCCTCCTCCTCCTGGCGGGCCGGTGTCGATATTTCGACGTCTCCGAATCGCACGGCGGAGGCTTGTCAATAACGGTAGACCGGTGCCGTCATGTTCCAAGGGCCTGTTTCGTTCTCCGTTGTTGATGGCAGGCGAGGTTGCGGCGGAAATGGAAGGCAAACGGAGTCAACCTGGAACAAATGGAGGATGAATATGGGTTGTCGTCGGGCCGTTTTAATGTATCTGGGTGAAAGTCTCCAACGCTGAAGCGACGCTGGAACATCCGCGACAGTTACCCGATCGCGATTGTTTCGTCATAGGACAGACAGCACCGCGTTCAGACGGAAAGAACTGTCTGGCATCTTGCCATGTGTGCCTTCTCAGCTAAGGTGCCTCAGCTTTGTCTCGCCAGCTGGGGCAAGACCTGACCTGTTCATCTGTTTTCCAACGCGCCTTCCCTGAGACGAGCAGCTGACTGTTGGCTCTTTACTTGTGGCAACCGCGAGGGTGTGCGGCTGTATCAGGTAGCTGCTGACACTCCCGTCGCACCTTTCCCCGCGGGCAATTGAATTGTCAAACGAGACTCAAGGTACTTTCAAGGAAGGCAGGTGATGGCGATGGCAGGTATGGCCTGCGTCGCTGTCGCCTCAACTGCCATGGGCTCTTTATTTGTCATCCACTTCATACAAAGTTCCCATTTCACGTCAGGAGCGATGCTCCTCTCTCTCCTCCCGGGCGCCCTGACACATTGGAGGCAAATTAACATCCATCCCGTCTGGTGGACATTCTGCAATTGCCAAGCAAACTCAATTCAAGCGAAAGCGTTGCCTTGGGACACCTTATTTCGTCGTGAAATTGTCGAAATCTATCTTTTACTTTGGTTTATTCCTTCTGCAACCGCCCCATTGGCTCCCATGCCGTCCCATCGGTTCGCCACGGCGAGTCGGAGCCCGCCCGCTCCGTCTGCAATCAACAATGGTCAGCCCGCCGTCCCGCCTGTCGAGCGAAGCATCTAGTCAAATTCGACGAACATTCGAAAGTCCGACTTGCAGAGAAGAAAACCAATTACTGGCTGCTGTTCGTTCCGGTACGTACCGCATCCCCGAGCTGGACGCCCGAGGTGGGCTCCCGAGCCTGTCTTCAGTCCTTTTTTCGGGCGCACCACAAAGTCTGCGATGCCGCAATACGGTACCAAGCATTTCAGTACCTCCCGACCGGCATCCCCTCCCCACCGCCAAATCCAACCAGAAGGTTGCGGCTTCGCGGCTCCACGCTAGGTAGGACTCAGCCACTGGGAGGGACGACTTGACGTGTCCTCCGGCGTGTTGACTGCGTCGTATGCTGATGACTGCCCCACGCAAAGAAAGAATACGGCCTACAATCCTCCACCGAGTCTTCTGTACACCCCTGAGCACGCCAACCTACCTTTGCGACACCAATGTTTGGTGTTGCACTCGCACACTATTGTGACAAGAGGAATCTGCAGGTTCCATTCATGTGCGAGGAGAGTCAGTCGGTCGAGGCCTTGACCTAGTCAAACAGAACCTCAGATCTGACTGTTTCTCCATGAAGCCACTTGGTCGACAACCAAAAAAAACCGACGAGGGCCTTATCTCATGAACCAGTCCCATGCACGCGAGCGGTGGCAGGTGAACGCCGGCAAACGAGACATACAGAACCCCCAACGCGCCGGGAGTTGCCATTGCGGTTGTCAATTAATCTGTGCTGTTCTCGCTCGGACGTCCGGCGCAAGATAAAGGCCGGTCAGTCGAAAGGGAGTTGCCGACGCCATGCCACGACACGCTCGACACGAAAGCGCGCCTGGGCGATCTGCCAGGTCTGCCCTACGCTTGGATGCGGCTTACCGCGTCTTGAGATGAAGTACAGCGCCTGAGCTGAGGATGAAGACTGCCAACGGCTGCCTACCAACCTCGCCGGCTGGGCCTGTTCTTACGCTTGTTGATGGGATGCCTCTGGACTGTCTTGAACGGAGCTGCAACAATCCGAAGGTTTCTGTGCTGTCAGCACTTTTCTTTCCTTTCTTCATGGGATCCTCATCTTCCGACTCGTCCGCCTTGTTTGTCCGGCTTTTGCGGCGCATACCGCTGCTTCTGCATTGCATCACACCTCAAGAGTCAACACACGCCCTGGCCTGCCCGCCTGCGACGCACTGTCATTTTCCTTGGCAAAACAGGCTCACTCCTCGTAATCAGCCCGAAGTGAGGGCCAGTAGAGCCACACTCGCAGATTCAACTGTGGGTGGTGGGGGATGGCAGGATGGGGACCTGCAAATCAGCTTCAATTGCGTACGGTGTCGTTGATTATCAACAAGCTTTGGGGGTCCAATTGCTTTCCCATCTCGCCCTGTTCAATGACTGAGGTTATTTGCTCATGCTTTGTTATTCTTCATCAGGTGGAAAACTTTTCTTCTTCTACGCGTGCTCAAAGACACCGATCCAACATTCGGCCCGCCGGGCACGGAGAACCAGTACAAGCCAGTCGTTATCGCCGGGTGGGATGGGAAAACTCGCCAGTGATTTTGATCCTGATCCAACACGAATGCAGGCTAGTCAGGACAGTCAGTGCCCGCGCCATCTCTGATGGGCCGTCGAGACTACTGCTAGTTGGGACATTAACCCCCGGGCCAGTGGAGGAAGATCCCGCTGCCCGCGCGCGCAACACACCGGCGGCGGCGGCGTCCACGTCTTGTCCTCCTCTGCGCCTGCAACGCTGTCCAAGGAACCAACGGGTCGCAACGACAAAGGGGGCGGCGGCGCGCTAGGAGGGTTGCCCAGTTGGGAGGTTACTGCGCCGTACTATCACACTATGTATCCGTAGACGACATGGACTCGGAAGTGTTCCTGTACGTGTACATGATGTGCCATGCATCCACGTATCTGACGAGCTGATCGGGCAGGGAGGGAGGGAGGCGAGCAAGCCCAGAGTGCGGTCGGGCGGGCGTACAGAATGTCAATTCATGTCATGTTTCCCGGATCATGGGGAATTAATTTGGACAATAGCTTCCCGGGCAGCAAGAATTGAAAGGAACCACAGAAAATCTGCCTGTTTGTGTACGTACCTGACTCTCTCTATGGCGATGCCGGTCAGGACTGTCTGTCGTCGAAGGTGCGGCCGACGCAAACTGGTTGTGAGGAACTGGAGGTGGATGGACGGGACTGAGAATGGAAGAGACATGGAAGGAAAGGGTACGTACCTGTCTGTCCCTGGAGGCAGTTGCCAGGAAAGTCAAGGGAAAAGAGAAGGCGGGACCCAACCCAGCAAAACAGTTCCTTCCTCCCTTGCCCGTTGAACAACACAGCGCACAACACAACACAAGCGACCGACAGCGGCCTAAAAAAGAGGCACAGTTCGACAGGGAAGACGCAACCTGCACCGCCCTTCCCGAAGCGCATCCACAGTCGCAAATCCACAGTCCGGGGGTTGGGTCGCTGCCATCGGGTTTTCCTTAGCGTACCAGCGCCAGCCAGGCAATCAGTTAACAAGGGAAGAGGGAGAAAGTGAAAAAAAAACGCGAGGAAGCAAGCGTATTTGCAGACTGATGCCCAGCATCCAAATGGCATGTATCCTCTACATTGGAGAGGCCGCAGACGCAGCTTTGGAGAAACGAGAAAAGGCACACCATTTGGAACATACAAGTCGAAGACCAAAGTGCCGAATGTGCATCCGCATCGGCATCTGGTATGTAGGATGCAAATAGTCCATGGAAATCTGTGCATCAATCCCCATCTAAGCAGCCCGGAAGCCGTATGTACTACGCACGCCGCAGTGTACATCTTTACTGCGGCTGCACTAGGAGAGTAACCCACTCACTCCGATCTGATGGCCATCCATCCATCCATCCATCCCAACCTTCTAGTCCAGTCCAGTCCAGTCCAGTTTGTTCCAGTCCATATCCCATCCTCCTGTCTTGTTTGCGTGTCCGTCTACGCAGTAGTCACCCAGCAGGTAGTCAGTCGCCCATTCAATGTCTGGGTATGGATGTGTCCAGGCCTGTTCTGAGGTATCCTCGTTGCGGATATGTCCCATCTGCTCCTTCCACGTCCTTCCTGACTTCCACTTTACCACCCCGAATACCCGCCGGACCCTTACCTGCTGTTGCCTGTCCAAGTGCTTAGGTTTCTTTCTCAATCTCAACTAGCAGCCCGAGTTCTTTCTGTGCCTGGTCTGAGAGTTCCGTCGTGTACCTCCCCGGCGGCGCCTAAGGTTGGAGTACGTCCCTCGCTCCACGGCCGACCACCCTGCCCCGCCCCCTGTCGTCGTCTCTCCTGCCCGCCTTGAGTGTCTTCTTGCACTCGTCCAGTCACCACACATCGTCTTTCGGGTCGTTACCGCGTGGCTTTTCACTTTTAATCCCCCCAGGCCGTCCTATCGCCAGGCGCAATCCGCACTTCGTACTGCCAGACCAGGCCTCACATCCATAGAGGTAGGTAGGTGTCTTTCCCCGAAACACACCACCTCACACCTCGCACACCACCTCATCCTCATCCACTCTTCCACGTAAGGCGAAGGCGGCGCACACAATTCCCAGTCCCCAATCCCCGCTGCCAGCTTGCAAATCTCACGTCCATCCCAGCAAGTAGCAAGTACCTGCCCTGCCTTACAGCATCTACATAGGGGAGGGGGAACACTCTGCAGCCGACCTGCCTTGCCTTGCCTTGCCGTACCTAACTGCCCGCAGTCTGCACGCCCAAAGTACCTCCTCCACCTTACGACACGCTAAAAGGTACTTTGCCTACCTACCCGCGTACCTCTCTCACACCCTGCGCCGGGCCTGACCTGTCCTGACCTGACCTTACCTCACCTTACACGCCTCGTCCAGCCATTGCCGCTCTCCACCACCTTGGCTCACCCTCCTTCTGCCATCATCCCGTCCTTTCCCCCCTTCCTCTGATCTCTCTTCCCACCCCAATTCCTCGTTGTTTTTCGCACGAGTGAACCAAAAAAAAAAAGGTGTTGTCCTACGAAACGCCAGACAACACACATCCTCCCCCCCGTCTCCTTTTTTGGCCCTCTTGTAATCCTAAACCTCGTCACCTCCTTCGACGATCACGCCCCCCGTTCGCTGTCCTCCCCCAGGCCGACCAGTCTTCGAAACACGACACGCTCTTGGTCAACCATCCGTTCGTTACATAGGCAGTCTTCTCGTTGCTTTGCAGATTCCTTCCCCGGCAGCCTCTCTCGACCTAGTACCTACCTACCTAGCTACCCGTTCTTGTGTGTGCTTTCGCGTCTGCGCCTGCTTCAGCTCTTGCTTCACGTACCAGCTGCATCTGCATTGCCTCGCCCTTTCCCCCATTTCGAACGGGCCTTATTCTGTTAGCCCACCTTCATCAGCTCGACAGGCCCGCCACGACTTCGACTAGCCATTCCAGGCGTCACGTTCGTTAATTCTGTTGTGTTGACAAAACACACACAAAAAAACGCCTCGGTCTACCTCGTCTTTGGCGCTACCACAGACTACGAGAAGGAAGAAAGAGAGTCTATCGGTCGTCGAATCGCTTCATCTCCCCGTCACCCCAAACCCGCCTCGATACGCTTGTCCCATAATCGAATGGGTCTGGGTCTGAGGCCTATCGAACCCACCAACGCGCCCACCTGCCGACCTGCTGCCGCTCAGTAGGGGATTTCGAACAACTAAAGAAGAAACGAATTGCGAACTGTGTCGGCGATACTTTGACGGCACACTATTGCACCAGCCATATCTCGTTGCTGGCGAACCATCGAACGAAAGCCACATCCGGCGGCTGTTCCATACGCCGTCCGTTGCACAAGGCTCACGACGTCGGCTTGCGCTGCGTTGTCGTGAGAGAGTGGTGTACAGAGGGTACAACAGGCGACCACTTGGCCAGCCCACCAGCTAATCCACATTTGGGCCCATCATGGCACCCATGACGCCCCGGCTCAAGATCCTCTCAGGTGCGTCCATTTCCCTGGCTTCAACTCTTCCCGCCCGCTCCAATAATTGCTTCTTCTTCCATCGGTGCGACCGTGTGGATCGGAATTTTGTGTCCCTTTATCTCTACCCGTCAGCCCGGCTTTTCCTCCCCCCAATACACCTTTCCCGTCCTGAACCCCAAAACCACACTCGTTTTTTTCCTTACCACCCCTCTCTTTTTTTTTTCTCCCTCGCTTCAGGCACCGGTGCTCGTGCATCGTGTCGAACGCGATTCGCCATGGCCGAAGAAAACACCAGCAGTGAGCTAATGAGCGTGTGTTCAGTGGGAGGAAATCCAGTTTCTGCCTTCTTGTCATGGAGATTACAGGCCACCAATGCCTGCGACGTTACACTCGTGTGGAAGTCCGGATATGATCATGTTGCGCAATACGGCATCTCGTTCAAGTACGTTTTGCTCCCTGCCGAGCCTTCCGCGCAGCGTCTAATCAAGGGATTGCAGGTCACCCATCTTTGGCAACGAACGCTTCAAGCCTCGACATGGTAAGCAACCTCCAGTATTTCCAGAAAGTCACAGGAAAACACTTGCTAACGCGGGTTTGTAGTCGTCCGCGTTCCCGAAGAAGCCGCCAACACCGTCGGTCCATTCGATTATGTGATTCTGTGCATCAAGGCCCTTCCCGACGTCTACGACCTCGCTGCCGTCATCGATGCTGTTGTTACTCCCCAGCACACATGCATCCTGGTCAACACGACTCATACACTCGGTGTGGAAGCCGCTATCGAAGAACGATTCCCTACCAATGTTGTCCTGTCGCTGGTTTCCAACGCTGAGCTTTCTCAGCTTGGCCAGAGCGAATTCGAGCACAAGGGATCTACTGAAATTTGGGTTGGACCTTCCAGCAAGAATGATAACATCCCGCCGGCGATCCAGGAGGATATGGCTCAGGCGCTTGCCATGACATTGACAACGGGCCAGGTTGACTGCAAGGTTTCTCAGAATATTCGCCAACAGCAGTACGAGAGGGTCATTGGGTAAGCACCCCTGGGGACATGGGCGCCAATCATTTACTGACAAATCCCTAGTCCGATTGCATTCCACCCTGCGAGTGTGATATTCGAGACAGCAAACCACACCCAGCTGCTCGAGAAGATTGGCGTTAGGGACCTGGTAAACGACGTAATCGATGAACTGTTCGCCCTCGCGGCGGCGCACGGTTGCAAATTCGCACCCGATTTCAAGCAAAAGATAATCGACGAAATGACGAAGCCCACGCCTACCGAGAGCATCATGTGGCAGGATTACATCGCGAGACGCCCGATGGAGGTCGAAACGTATCTTGGTTCCCCGATCAAACTGGCCAAAGAAGCCCGCATTCCCGTTCCGCGTATCGAAACACTCTACGCTGTTCTGCACAACCTGAATATCGTCAACCGCCAGAGGCCGCCCAAGCCTGTCGATGGCATGGGAGCCCCGGGATCTCCCACCTCCCAGTCACCGGCGCCGAGAATGTCCACACAGAACGGTGCGCGCCCGATGAACGGCAACGGCATGCCTCCTCGTGGTCCCCGCCCGAGGAACTCGTCTAACTTGGGGCCCCCGCCCCCGGGCATGCGCCGACCGCCTATGAACGGAGGCCCCCCGAACGGCTACCCCCGTGGCCCACCCGGCCCTGGATCTCGAGCAGCATCCAGGCGAGGATCGCTGGAAGGAAATGAATTGGAGGAGTTCTCTCACCTCATGCTGTACGACGATATTCCCGAAGGTGGCGAGCCTGGCTACGTCCCCGGCCCGGATGGTTCTGACTTGACGCTGCGTGAACGAGAGTTGGAGTTGCGCCAGAGGGAGCTGGCGATGAGGGAGCGAGAGATGCGGATGAGATCGAGGGGACCGCCTCCCAGAAGAGGCCCTCACCCAGGACCTCACCCAATGCGCAACAGCGCGCAGGCATTCGATGATGAGGACGATGACGACGACTATTTCGACCCCATGTCTGGACCTCCGCCTCCCATGATCGACCCTGAGAATTTCGATATGATGAGCGTCACATCAAGGAAGAACCGGAAACAAGCACCCCCTCCTCCCAACCGTGCCCAATATCACAAGAATGAGATTTACGATTCTGCAGCGCCCCCTGTTCGGACCTCGAGATTTCGCCCGAACTTCGGTCGGAATCGATCCAGCCAGATCGCTAACATGCCTCCCATGAACGAAAACATCTTGGACGACCCGCTCCTGTCCATGACGTCAAACCGTTACGGCGCAGTTGATCGTGGCGCCATGAACGCGGGATCGAGAGCGAACTCGCTGACGGCTTCGCGCTTGGACGAAATGCAGATGGGAGGACCAATGCAGATGGGAATGAACGGAGCGTTCCCTCGACGGGCTAGTCAGTCACCGGGAAACCCGTACAGTCCTTCAATTCGGGGTGGCAGCGGTAGACCTTCGCCGCCGAACGGCTATGGCGGCCCGTCCATGAACGGCCTGCCATCGCCTCCCAACGGCGTCCGTCAACCCGTGCCCCGATACCCTCCCGGCCATGGTAACGCAGTCGCGCCACAGCAGGTTGAGCAACATGTCGGGGTGAGCGGCCTCCTTCCACCCAAGCAGAAGAATGTGAGAAGTCTGACTGGTAGTGCGAGCGCCAGCGCGGGCAGTGGTGAATCTCAACCGGACACTGAGCCCTCAGCCCACAGCAGCCAGAGTAGTCTTGGAGCGCGCCCGCCCATAGGAGTGCGGTAAATCCAAGCGTCTGGCTGCTTCACCACATCGAAGCGACGACGCCGAGCCGGCGATACGGAACGGCATTGACATGTATGGCACAACTGCGACCTGACACGAACACGACGAGACGTCTCCTTCATCCGGCACGCTTGCCGACTACGGGAATCACACTATCCTGATCCTACGAGCACACCTCCCAACTTCTCACCTCGTCCCACGGCAACACGATAACGACACGAAACGTTTAGACAGGGTCTTGGTCTATTCTTCGCGACAAAAACACATAGCTAATTCGACGACCTTTTTCCTTTATCGAATGGACCAAAGTCCAGTACATACATACGGCATTATGGCGATGGGAACAGATTTTCAGCTTCTGGTAATAGCAGCATTGGCGTGGACGACTTCTTCAGCTCGGTTTCGAGGAACCGTCGTTGGGTTTGGAAACAGATGGTTACGTCACGACGGCGGGCGTCTGGATGGGTTCTGATTTGCGAAGTGACGGACATGGCCGGTCTTCAAAAGTTGATTCATACCGAAACCTTACGGCGGTGACGAATGTCTTGCGTTCCTTGGGCCATGATGGGCGACGTGGGAAGTTGGATGTGTATAAAACGGAACGCCTATCCAGGCTATTTTTTTCTTTTGTGTCTGTCCTTCACGACGAAATTTTCTTTTGGGGGGAAGGCCTCTCTGTGGGCAAACCACGGGAGCGGCCGGTTGAGATCACAAGTAACGAGCATAGACAGGGCCGGAGGGGTTTTTGATCCGGCAATACAAAGATGGGAAGATTATTGCATGGCTGAGAGAAGAAGGGTGGCATGCCCAGGCCGGAGCCTCTCTGCGAAGGGGAATTTTGGCTTTGGTATCGTAATATTTAGTTTCCCGCTGATGAGGATGGCGACGGAGGGTGGATGGAGGCTCCGTTTGGGAAGAGGTGGAATTAGAAAAGTTCGAGGGGCACGGCATGTAGGCAGCTCCTTTAGGCGTTCAGTTTGAGCGCAATGGAAAGTCAGACTCAAAGCAATATTTTCAATGACTTCAGACCGTGGGTGACGATGTGAAAGGCTTGTTGAAAAGCCCCTTTTGTGGCTCGGACCGTGGCTTGTGAAAAAGCAGACTATGACGCAGATCTGCAGTTTCGCGAGGACGTTCCTTTCTCACAAGCCAAACTCGGGGCGCAGCTTGGATGAGACACTGGCAACACGGGTTGAGCTTGGCCGAGGATCAATCTCTTTTCTCCACTAAACAGCTAGCCCTGCTGCGCCTGCCTAACTGGATGTCTACATTCCTTCTGTTACTTTCAGAGGCATTGGAAGCGATGCATGCATTGCAGCTGCCATCTGAAGTCGAGACAGGAGGAACCCATCCGTGCGAACTGGACCCCTTTTTGCGCCCCGTGGGAACCTGCAGTGCTACCATCCATCAGCAAATCATTCGAACGCGTTGCTTGGTTTTTTTTTGCCATGTCAGATATGTAGGTCATTATTTATGCGTGTCGTCTGGTGGAACGGCCGACTGGGGAAAGGTTGTTGCTGGCTTGTGAGTGTGGTTGTGTGCGGTTCAGGCATGTTGCCTGACTCTCTGCAGGTACGTACCTGGGTATCATGTCATCATGGGAAGTAGGTCAACAGCTGGTGACGGGGATTGGCAGGTTGCACAGACGGGCGGTGCGGCAGGCGGGATCCGATTCAGTGTCGGGCGTGTTTTGTTTACGGGACCCACTTCTTTTTGGGGGGGAGGCGGTGCAACCGCTGGTTCAGTGTTTGTTTCCTGGACTGCATGAGATTGTTTATTAAGAGAGTCTGTTTGGACGACACCCACGGCACGACGGCATACCGACTGACGTCAGAAGATCATCTCTTACGATTTGAGGAGACGCGGAACGTGACACGCGATATTTACGCGGTGCATTTGTCTTTTTGAGGTGAGTTGATGGTATGGCGATGGCGATGTGTGGTGTTTTACCCCTCCCCCACTTTTGCATTGTTTCGTTTGGGTAGGTTTCATGCGGCGCAACGGACTTGATGTGTGTATGAATCTGACGACGTCGGAACGGAATATTGGCGATACGCTTGAGGAGGTGGTTTTCACGGTGGTGGATGGTTTACTAACCGATGCCTTCAGCAAGACAACAACTCACCGGTGCCACCAGACCACCATAAGAGCCAGAGCCCCTGAAAGGCCGAGACGCAAGACAAACACAAGATGGCTTCGACGCGGAGTCTCAACATGCACACGACGAGACCGTCCATCTCAGCGAGCTCAGGCGGCGCGGTCAAGTCGAGGCAGCTGGTGAGTTTGGCGTCTCGCCCCCTGGTGAATCGGGGATGATTGAGGGATGTACAACGCTGACTGAAGAACACCAGACACATCTCCATTCGCAGCTGGCTCAGCTGTCTGCCAACCTTGCGGATACGGAGAACCTGGTTCGTATGACGAGCGTGCAGGCGGAGAGTATGCGGGGACTGGGTGCGTGGCACGGCGGCATGTGAGTATAACGTCCTTCTCTCAAGTCCTTCCCCGGGTGATGGATGTCTCTGTTCAGTCTGCTGGGGCAGAGAGCAGGAGACTTCGAGGCGGGAAGCGCTACCTGAGAGCGAAAAGCTATGCAGAGCTCGATGCTGACGAGGGGTAGGTTCATGGCTGCGAGCAAGGTCCTCGGCGAGGAGGCTATCAATCGCGATGCGGCGGCACAGGCTAAGGGCGGCCAGCGCTGAGGGATGGTGGGTTTGCAGAGGGGAAGGGCGATGATGCGTGCCATGGCTTGGGTCTTGGTTTATGAGGCTCTATTACATTCATAATGATGATTACGAGCAAAGGTGATGTCGGCAGAGGTTGTGGCAATCAGATATCTGGTGTGAAGGTACAGGCTCGGGAAACTTGAATGAATACCCACCGTTTTTGAGGAATAAGGCGTTTTAACATGTGCTGTAGGGTGTAGAGGAGGTTATGAAGCGGTATAAATACGACGTCTTTTCCGTTATTCTAGGCGGCATGCCATTTCGGCTGATGAACTCTGACGTGCTCGACAATCGCAAGCCTCTGTGACGACTTGATTGTCTCGGGCACTCAACCTCATACCGACTTGCAAACCTGCCCGCATTGAATGGAAGGTGCGCGTGATAGGATCAATACTGCCGGAATACCTGAGCGAATGATGTCCCAACAGTGCTGGACGAAGACGTCTAAGGCACCTAGTCTATGCCTGGTAAGGATTATCTGTAAGGAGGGTGGAACGTATGCCCCTGATCACGGCTCTGGCCACTTACAAATGCCATGCAACCCCTCACTCATCTTTTTGGCTTTGAGCGAAACCTTCTCTTAGGTGTTCCTCGCCTTTTAACGCTCACCTTTTAACGTAGTGGTAATGAGGTTTGAACCGTCGTTGGCGTCCACGTCCATGTCTGAAATCTCTGGACGAGCTGTAGACTTCAGCTAACCCTCCACATCCGCACACTTATAAAGGGAAAGAGTCAATTCCGAGCAATCGGGCATCCGCACGACTCCCCGCAATTCATCCAGGTGATTGCCAGATTACAAGGCTACAGTAGTGAGCGCACTTTGGTCATCGTTACCTTAGCCTGGCCAATCATTCAAAGCTCCCACAACCAACCAATCCTAGCGTGCTAGAATGATTGGCAATGGTGTATTCCTGTCGCGTATTACTCATGGACTTTGACGAACAATGAGCAGCCTTCAACCTACGCAACGTTCTGATCCGTCTAGAAGGCCTGCCGGGGGCATTATACAGCCCTCCGCCGATCCCGATCGAACTTCATAATGTAAAAACCAAGGCTTATGCTAAAGCAACATTGAAAAGAGCAATACTTCGAAGCTTTCCGTGCCTTCTTATCGATTTGACTTCCTTGGTGTCTCTCCGTCAAGACTCTCGCGACTATAGAAATGATCCTTAACTGTCAGAGTAGAAGCAAGACGTCTTCTCCGTGACAGAACTATACCATTCGGAATACAAGAATGACGAAGAAGAGCACAAGAAATTCAAGCCATCGGTAGCCAGGTTTTGCATGCCAACTTACGTCGGGAATTGCGAAGCATCCGTGGATGTTCCGTGGCATTGGCCCCTATGATAACACGATCATCTGGAAACATGGACGCCGGAACCTTGATCGGTTTGCTTTCAAAGAGCTTTGGAGATCATCTCCGTTTTATATATTGTGCGGTTAAGCAACTTTGTCGTGACCCTGAGTATCGTTTAGGGGCTTTTCAGTTCATTCTACTATAAATACGAGAATATTTCGTGACAGCACCACCGAGACTGGTCAACAAATACATGAATACGGCCCAGACATCTGAAGTAACCACGTGTGCCCTGCGCCCTTCATATTCTCAACCCTCATGGCGACGAATGTGACCGTCAACTCTTCTAAACTCAGTTCAACCATATGGACTCCACGCACATATTCTTGGTTATGTTAGCGAATAAACGTGGGAAAACTTTGAAAGAAGGCGGTAGTTACTGAAACCAGACCGGTCGGACTACCGGTGCATTGTCATCAACATGACCTTTCCCGCTCTATTCCGCATTCAAAGCTACTTATATCGGCTATCAAGAAAACTCGATCAGAAACCTCATTGGCCTGTTAGCAGTAGCAGTAACTGTAATTAAATATTAGTCCAGAAGGAACTAGTAAGAGATCAATGTTAGATAACCCCGCTTGGTATAAAATAATAATAAGTGTGAAGAACCTTCGCCGCCTCAAGAAGCTACGGCATTTGAGTTTGACTCGTCGTCTGCTGATGGATTACGGCTGCTGAAAGCTGGTCTCTGATCTGTAGCAAGACCCATTTTGCGACTGGATGCTTGGTTTGCCAATGATTCGAAAGAGCGCTTGCTGTAATACAGAGTTATACACGCCGAGGACGATGAATGACGGTGGCACGTACTGCGTGATGGAACATCATGGAAGGCAGTGGCTTCAGGTCTTACAGCAGAGGCATTCATCAGTGCCAGAAAGATATCTCAAGCAAGTAGACACTGGAAGGAGAATATTCTGGAGAAGTAGTGAAAGTGCGACGCGGAGCTTGGTTTTATAGAAAGACCAATAAAGCCCAACGGTCAGCATAGCGCACAGAGTTGTACATTTGATCACTTGGTCAACAAAGAGACCCAAGCTACTCCAACTCAGCTGTAGAAGCCCTTCAGTATAGGTATGGTGTGATCAAGGCATCAAAGAACTTCCTGCTCAGGCAATGCGAAGCCATAACACTGGCTTCTTGAAGGCTATCATGGAATCCACAGAGTGCTGGTAAAACGTGCGACTTCTTTCAATCACATGATGTCACCATCCATCAAACATTATAAGCATGATACGACCGAGCTTCGAGTAGTAGTCGAAGGGGACAATACACTACAGAAAGAGGCGATGGGAGAGAGGAGCTGAAGTATCAGATAGTCGCCTAAAATTATTCGACAAGGGTCAACAAGAAGCATTCTGAACTGCAAAAGAACTAACTAGCCAACACAAGCACACACAGTTTGGGCTTTCATTTCAGTCCCAGAAGGAAAGAAAGGGTTGTGATAGAAACGACTCTTTTATACTCCAAAAGCCTGATGATAACGGTTGCCAAGACTCGCCGGGGAGCTAGCTGCAACTTGAGCAGGCCCGTCTCATGGTGTGACTCAAAAGGAGAGAAGCTCTCAGGACGATGATAATCCGTGCAGGAAAAGCAATGATTGAGAACAGACGGCCGCAGCGATGGGGACGCCAGAGATGACGACGCTGTCGGATTCAATTTCGGCCTCGCCTCCGCCGGAGACACCGATGCACTCGCGGTCCAGCTGCCGGCATCCTAGAGGTCGCAAGGCCACGGTTTCGTAGAATAAACCCGAGATTGAGACGGATGAGAGGTGAGCAACGACACTAGGAGGAAATACTTGCCAGAGCTCTGTCATCTTGCCGAGATCTGAAAAGATGGATCGGTTCAATGGGGGCATGATCTCGTGTTTTCAATTTGTTGAAACAACAGGCGCTATATCCAGACGAATTTGTCGTGTTGGTCCGTAACCTAATATCCCGAATTTAAGCGTTTTTATCTTCCCACCGCAAGCCACAAAATGGCTGGCCAATTTGAAACAAATTAGATCTTAGATGCTCGTCCAGTTCTCTGCAATAGCTACATGCCACACCACTGCTCTTTAATGGAGGGCGCGTCATTGGACATGAATGGCGAAAGGTGCACGTGCCCCATTCACAGCCAACAGTTTACTTGACGGTGAGCTGGAATACACATCGGGATAGTCGACAAGAGACGTTGATCAGAGACGACTACACAGCCGAGGATACTTAAGCAATGTGCGTTGGAGTGAATCAACCCAGTGCCAACGCATGTCATGATGGCCAGAATCCAGAGTGGTAGTAGTATCCTTCACCTTGATCCAATCAAGCCGCTACTACTACCAACCATATTGCCGAGCATCACTCAGTCGCAGAAGAAGGCCTTTATAGCATTTTTGAAAATCTCCTTTAGCACTTGTGAAAGGTGGCTAGGCCAGGGAAAACTCCCATGAGGCGTGGTCTGGGTGCCTTGATGTAGCAGTATAGCTTCAATCGCTGGGTCGACCCGGACCTGGGGGCATTTTGAAATCATCCTACTCTGTCGGACTAAGAACCGGTCTCAAAATTGGTACATAAAAGGCTTGGAATATCTAGAAGTAAGACTTCACAAATTGGATGCCGTCGGTGACCAATAGTTTTCATCAGATCAGGCTGTGCAGCCACAGCCAACATGACTGTCCGAAGTCCGCTGCTCTCCGCGTAGCTTCTTTGCTCGCTCGCTTGCTGAAGTCATTTAACAGTGCCGAATAAGAAGCAGAAAGAGCCAAACGGAAACGGTGAAGAAGATGCGGAGAGTGCGTTCAGCAAGCCGGTCATCAGGACCTACCTCGCTGGGATGTCGCCCCCGCATGTTGGGTAGCTAGGTTCGCAGCGAGGACTATCGATTCATCCAGGATTTTCATTGTGGTGTCTGTGTGGTTTTAGAGCAAGGCTTGCTTGAATTTATACCAAAAGTCAAGCAACAAAGCGATTCTCTAAAGGTCAGCGGCTGTGGGAACAGCGGACTCAGCCGGCACGATAGCCTGCCAAAGGGAGCTGACTGCCGTCCAAAATTCGAACAGCAATTGTAAGCAGTCTTCTAAGGGGTCCATAAACAGAGCCGGGTAGAGCCCTCTGCAGAGACATGCAAAAGTGCTGCGTGGACGACACCATGCATCGACAAAGCCGCGATATACTCATGGAAATAGCCCGAAAACGACGAATGACGGGGAGAGAGTCGTTGTCTTCGGGCGTTGGTCCATATAAATGCACGTGAACAGGACCACGGAAACGCCTATTGGTATCTTGATTGCTGATAATTCAGCGCGGGAAAAGAATGCCTGGAAACAAAAGCCATTGTTGGCGTTGGGAAAACAGAGCCTTGCCGCCAAAGATCGGTTTTATAAGATGCTCGCAGCGTACTGCTGTCGACAACGAGCGTGAAAGTCCACTTCGTCGAGTTGTGGTAAGCTTGTCCCAACCTCTGAAGGGTTTCGAGCGGGTACGGCGTCAACGTGGATAGTAAATGTCGACCACCACCCGGTGCCGATGGTAGGATGCGTGGTATTGGAAGAGCGTTAATCACCACGAGTAAACAACTACAATAAATACCACGGAACCAGTTAAACAAACAATCTACAACAAATTTATATCGATGTTCTCGCTTGTTCAAGCCAGAGCCAAAGTCCAATGGTGATCTGCTCAAACGTAATGATCGTCGGCCCGGTTTGCAGGAGTGGGAATTATCTGGCGAAAGCTTCATTGGGACATAACCAACTCGTCGGGGTACGAGTACAATGGGAGAGACTGCGACGGGAGACGAAGACCGCCGAGGTTTGGTCTTCCGAGCCTTTCGAGAGCCGCAAATCCTGGGAGGAAGAACAATACGGTCCTAAGGTAGGCTATCTGCTTTTCCCCGCCGTAAGCGCCGGCATGAGCGTGATATTCCTTTCTACAACTCAGCATTCCTGTCGATATGGGCTCGGTGATGTATACCAGACGCAGAGTGCTCAAGTCTGGCGAATGATGGCTCACGATGGACCTTCGATCTCATGCGTGCATAGGGCAAAGGGGAAACGGGCAATTTATGGTACGTGAGGGGGTCTTGTTACAGCGGTCGTGAGCTCAAAGGACCGGATGAGTCGCAAGTTCATTGTGGCGCCGATGTTCCATGCGAACGGTAGAGCTTCCTTCTGAAGAAGAGGGACGGGGACGGGGACGGTTTGCGTACACAACATTCATTTGCATTCTGGTGGGGGCTTGGTAGTCTTCGAGCCGAGGGAGAAGTGCACGTTAGTTGGGAGGGGATGGGAATACGCTACAAGCCCACAGAGGCAAGAGACGCCAGACGAGGACGACAGCTGGCGTCCAACTTCGCCACCCACTGATTGGTCTCAAGTCTGGGATCGGACAGTTTGTAGCTTCTGGGTTCTAAGAGGGGATGCTTCGGGATAGAGCGTAAAGCAGAGCCGGAGGATTTGGCCTGGATAACCAATGTGAATGCATAATATCTGTTGAGTTCAGAGACTGATAGGGGGGAGGGCATCTGGGTCCCTGCAGCTCCCTCCCCTCCCCTGCCCCAGGCAGGGCAACAACAGCGCCAATGGTCCGTCGCCAAGGGAATGGCAGTCTGTCAACAGGAGAGTCTGTCTTTAAGGCCCTTGTAAACTTGCTCCATCAAAGACCCCGATCTCTAACAGCGTTGCATCAGGTTAAAGATCTGACTCTGTTAGGTAGGCAACCCCCTTGACTACACGCAATGTATGCCGTACTTCTGGGGGGACAGCATTCAGCGCAAGGTTTCCCGAGACAGGACAACACCCGCTATTGTGCTGCTAAGTTTGCCGGAGGCAACATTTGTTTGGCATTTCTTCTAGCCAGCTGGAGGTTTCTCCGCAAGCATAGCCGTATCCCATGGTTCATCGAGATTTCGGAGGAACACCGACCTCAGCCACGATGAGATTTCGGCTGAGAATGGCCAATCACCCTTGCAGAAGGCGACGAGATATCCTGACCCGGAATCAACAAACCGCAGCCACTCAAGAGCAACCTGCTCGTATTGTACAAGCTTGTTGTCTTCTGTTGAGCAGGATCGAGCGGCATCGAAAAGTGCCAACCACTGAGGATCTAAGTTGTGGGCGTTGGAGCCGAAAGATCGTGTGACGGAGGCTTGGTGTTGTCGCAAGGCATGCGCTCGAGAGTGTCCTAAATCTCGATGCCTATGTCAGAATGTCTATGAACACATACTACATCCGCAGCCAGTCCCGACAGAGCATGCTGAATGGCCCGGACATTGGGAGCGTTTGGCGGCGATTGGCAGCTGGCCAAGGCACATGATGACATTTATGTTGCCGAAGTCGATCTGTTGATCGAATTGCTGTCTCGCTTCATCGATGACAACAAATGCCATTGTGACTGGAGGAGCCGCACGTGGCAAGCGCCCGAAGCGACGTCACCGCCAAATTGCCGGCCCGGCAGCAAGTCCAACTCTGGTTATCCCTAGCTCGCAATCAAGAACTTGACACCTCGACAAGTGCCCGCGCTTTGTACTCGAAAGCGCACCACTGAGAGATCGATTTTGGATTACCGGTCTTACCCGGCCGATCAACATGGCTGGAACGCGATCGATATGCAAGCGGTCGCTGTGAGGCGTCGGGAGCATCAGGCGATTTGTATGCGACCGAACAACGAAGGGCTCGCCTAATGACGTGAGGAAAAAGAAATTATTGGCGAACCCTCTCAATTGGGGGCGTTGCATGCCAGGCACACGTTCTTACTTGCAGCGGCGTTGGATCTAAGACCTGCAGCAGAAAAGTGTTCTAGTGGGGGCACCACGAGGGTGGGAAAATTGTCGACCGCCGGAGATGAACATTCGCGTGACGTACGTAGATTGAACGCATTGGGGGCGAAAGTAGAAGCGATTAGAACCCCCATGGCTGAGGAAAAACAAAGTGCGGTTGAATGGTCAAACATTGGTGTTGCTGGCGTCGGTCTAGAATCCCGATCCGGACGACGACAAATGTGGGACAGGAAGTCCGGGGCCGGTGGTGAGGACGGGTGTGACCGGTTTTGGGCGGGCCTAGAATGCCGGGGCGGAATGAGACGTGAACCAGCTCCTGCGGCCGGGCGGATTATACCGGTCGGCAGCACCCGATGGTGAGACTATTCTGAGCACACCTGGATCGACGACGAGGCTGATGGCTATTCTGTAAACGATATACGATGCAAGAAGCTCGTTTTGGAAGACCCTGCAGCGCATTGGTGAGTAAGACTGGTCTTGTCTGTGCACAGAGCCAGGAGAAGAACGGGCGCCGATATCGATCTCGCAGCCGTGAGCCACGCATCGCGGGCAGGCAGTGTCAAAGTTGCTGTCGCATACAAACTTCTGGAATAAGAAACAATAACCACGTTGACGATGGTGAAACCCGTGACGGCGGCGCACCAGCGGGAGTTCGCAGGATGGGGCGCGGCGGGGCGCCGTTTTGCTCATGAGCCAAGAACCAAGCCAGCTCACGTTGTGGTGGTTCTGTAGCATTGGTACCGAAGAGATTGCCGGTTCAGGATCCAGGATCCAGGGTTTGGAGCAAAGGTTGGGTGCACGGCAGACCAAACCAGCGGAACGGAGCATGGCACAGCGTGGCAGACGCAGGCGGGGAGGCTGGCTGTCGATGAAGCCGTCTGAGCATCGAGCATGGTGCATGATGATCGAGCTCGGACATGGTTGTCATCGGCGGGTTCGGCTAATTCGGTGTGATGCTCGCCGCCCGGACCGGCGGTAAGTGGGCATGCTTACGAGAGTCGATCATAATTATGGCGCTGCTGGCCGGGGACGACAGCGCCAGCGAGCGAGGGATTTCTGGAGCTGTGATGCTGGCAGGTCGAGCTGCGAATGCAGATCGAAGTGGTGTAAGAGACTGCAGTGGCCAGGGGTTCGACGTCTAGCGGCGACCGTGTATGCCTCGGGTAAGGTAAGGTAATTGAAGGTAATCCAAAATAAGGTAAGGCAGTTGCACAACCTTGCCAGCAATTGGTGTGAGGGGACTTTGCAGAGAGAGACGCGGGACAGCTAGTGACCCAGACTTGATGCTGGACAAGTCTCCGGAGCAGTCCTGGAATGACTCCTGGCGCACAATAGATCCAGCAACTCGGATCCAAAGCTTCAAGAGCGCCCGCAGGCGCACGCCCGACTCCGGGAAAAGAAGGCTCGACAGGTATTGAATATCGGCAGTGAATGCAGGGCGAATTCAAGTATGCTGCGGCCAGCAACCTAATGTATTTAGCCCGGTTGTGCCAGCGGAAAGACTGGAGCTAAAACCCTAGGCCAGCTGGAAAGTTGTCTGGTGCTGGCGAATGGCATTTCACCATTGAGCTGATGAAGGATGCAGAAGCAGCTGTAGGGTGCCAAGCTGTGTTCAGCTGTGCTTTCTTCTCCGGCGGCCCGTTTCGATTTCAGAGTCTCCCCGCTCGTCTCGTTCAACCAACGCAGCTGAAAAAAAGAGAAGACGCAGGCGGGAAAGATGTAGAAAGCTTCTCAATTCTGGCGGTGATTGGCGCTGACACGATGGGCGGCGTAGAGGCTGACTCGACGGCATTCCTTGTGCAGAGGGATAAGAGACTTCGGCAGAGGTTAGGTAGGCATGAGGAAATAGGTCGTCTGACTGCGCCGAAGATGTCTGCTGTCACCAGGCATTCTTCAATGGATCGGCCGAGTGGCTGCGTTCGCAGGCTAGGAACAGCAGTTGCCAGTGGGCATCGACCAGTCGCAGCGCAACCGCCAAATGAAACCCGGCCGGGAACAAAGCGCATCAACACACAAGTGCGAAAGTAGAAAGAGTGGCACTCGTAGGGCAGTCAGCGTAGTCGTGTCGATGATTCATCATTTGCATAGGAAGCCGCAACGTGCCCCGAGCTCCATCGCGACCTGCATGACAGACAGGGAAGAGAGGTTCAGTTGGCTTTGGGTCTGCTGCGTTGCGCCGCGGGTGAAAAGCCTGACACGAGCATAATAATGGACGGAACAGCGGGGGCGGCAGGTGGATGGATGATGGGATGTTGGGATGTGATGGGAATCCTCGTCATGGGAGAGTGGTGAGTGTGAGTGTGAGTGAGATTGAGACGGTTTCCCATGCCTGCGATTGATACGAAGTGCTGATGACCATTCGTGGCAAGGAGCAATCGTGGGTACCTACTTCCCTTCTCCGAATTGGAAACCAACAATACACGAGAAGGAGGGATGTGCTGCCTGCTCCTTCTGTCTGTTGGTAATGGAAGGTGAGACGAGATGAGAGGTGACAAAGCAGCAGGCACTCTCTCTTACAGCTCTTTCCTGGTGGAAGTGGAAGAGTTTGGCGGCGTCACAGTGGTCGGACTGGGCCCCGCGGCAGGGCAGAGACCCGCTTTTCCAGACCCAGGTATCCGTTCAGGTGGACTCGATCTTGACAACCCCGGACTTTATCTCTGCATCATGGACGTCCACACGTCCCTTTTGCTCGATCTCTAGGTCATCTTTCCCATCCCGCCGCAATCGACAAGCCATCGACATTGCGGCCCCTCGCCCAGCCAAGCTGCAGCCTGCAACAACGCCCCTCGCATCCATGCTTTGCTGCTGTGACTTTTCGATCAATCACATTGTGCGACTTCCAATGCACGCTGTTTCCTCCGTCCCTTGGTGCATCTTGCGCCGCCGTCCTTCAACCCCATGCCATGCCATGCCGACCTCCTTGCTTTCCCCCGACTGGCGCATGGCCTGGTCTGGTCCTCCATGTCCCATCATCACCCGTCATCTCTCCCTCTTTGCCTCATTGAGCAACGGCCGACTTGCCAAACGTGCCAAATTTCCTGCCGAATCGCCTGACATGGCATTCCAAATCGAGGGGGTTAGAGTCTGTAGGGGCGCCGGAGTTGCCAGGGGTCTAGGCCCAAAGGGTTTAAGAAAATCTAAGGGTCCAATCCACCACACTCATACTCATGAGCCCAGACGGGGGATGGCCATGATTAAAACCAAATGGCGCATCGGCGAGCACTCCGCCGCCACAGATTGGCTCTTCGTCTTCGGCTCCTTTCTCTGCTCACTGCCTCCACCTGCAATTGTCGTCCCGTCACCTCGACATAACCGTCTTGACTTATCCTTTCACCAAGCAGCATAACCTACCTAGACTAAGTCAAGGTTATCCGGTTATAGTATCACTCGCAAAGGCACACGACACATTTCGAGTACATTGCCTTGCCATACTCGACGCCGTACGCCGCAGGTCCACTCCACATCTCCACGCCGCAAACCTTCTGGGTTGAGCTCTGTTGGCCGTGGAAAGCCTGACCCTGCAAGAGAGTCCCATGAGTCCCATCCAGAGCCCTCAGGAGGTGTCCATTTGAGATCAGGCTGCGTAAACGATTCCGCGCTTCCCCATTCGGGATACTCCCACATCCTGTGCTCCTCTCTCGGCTTTTCCTAAACTCTTTCTGTCCTGTTTGTCCTGTCCTGCGGAGAGAAGGACCCAAAAGCAAGCAAGTACATTACCACTCGATACAGACGATACAAAGAGAACCGATCCTCCTGTCCTCCGCACTTTCCCATCTCTTCCCGATCATCTAACCTAAAAATCGATGCCGTCGGCGCTTGCAGCCTCATCGTCCGACCGCCTAACAATCGCGGCAAGACCCCTGGATTGAGATTTAGCGGCAGCTGCGTCATTCCAATCGGGGCGAACCTAACCTCCCCTCCTGCTCCTGCTCCCGAAAGACACCGGGTCCTGGTCTCCTCTTGCCCTAAGGAACCCTGCCCATCGTCGAAGGCACATCCTTACCCTCCCGTCCCTCGCCTACCTCCCCCCGGTTTTCCATCCGTGCCTGCAGTTCACCTCACTCCTACCTACCTACCTACCTTACATACCTGACCTACCGCCTCTGTTCCTCCTGTGGCGACTCAAAGACTAGTCTCCTTTCCAGCTGGCCGGGAACTAAAACAGATCTAACGGCTTCTCTTACGCCATGACTTTGGTCTAGATTTTGTGGTCATCATCACTCCAACAAAACCCACACCTGTCGCTTTCCATTGCCAGAAGGCATTTCTGTTTCTCCCATTGCTCTTTCTCTACACCCCATCAACGCCTTCAACAACCCTATCACCGACCATACACTCGCAAAAGACCATCACCATCGTTCCTCGAGCATCATCGGTAGCAACATCTCGTTGGATAGACCTCACGAATCAACACACTTAGCAATAGCCCATCATGACGGCTACAAACATCCTCATCTATTTGCTCCGGCACGACCTTCGCATTGCGGACAACCCCACCCTCCACCATCTCGCAACCTCTTCTGATCATGGTTTCACCCATGTTCTTCCTGTGTACATTTTCCCAGCACACCAGATCGAAATCTCAGGATTCCTCCGCGACGGGAGCAAGTCAAAGTACCCAGAGGCACGCAGCGAGATTGGCAAATTTTGGAGATGCGGCCCTCACCGCACGAAGTTCATCGCCCAATCCGTATGGAACCTGAAGGAGTCCCTCGAGGGCGTTGGTAGCGATCTGTGTTTGCGAGCAGGCATGTTTGGTGACGTCGTCGACGAGCTTCTGCGAGGCTTTTCCGACAGCAAACACAAAGTTGGCGCGGTGTGGATGACGGCTGAGGAGGCTGTCGAAGAGAAGAACGACGAGAAGGCCGTTGCAGCGGCTTGCTCTAAGCATGGCGTCAACTTCAAAACATGGCTGGATGAGAAGTATTTCATTGACGAGTAAGTTGACGGTCTGGACATCCCGCGTGGCGGCCGTACTAACAAACACCCTGCAGTCGCGACCTAGGCCTGAAGAACCCAGAAGATCTTGACAACGTGTTCACCGCCTTCCGCAAGACCCAAGAACCTCTCCGAGAGAAACCCAAGCCCACCTTGCCGCAACCCAAAAAGAGCGCCATCAAACCCTACCCCAAAGAGTTTCTTCCTGCGCAGAGCTCCCCCTATGAAGTGCCATCGGATGACTACAGCAAGTTGGAATCAGCACTGTTGAAGCCCCTGACGAGCCCCTTCACCGACGATCCCAAGATTCCCGAGAAAGCAAAGTCTGTTCATCCGTTCCACGGCGGTGAGAGTGAGGCACGCAGCCGTCTTTATCATCTCGTCAAGTCAGGGGCAATGACCGAGTACAAGAACACGCGCAATGGCCTCCTTGGCGTCGACTTCAGCACCAAGCTTTCAGCCTTCCTGTCTCTCGGCTGTCTCACTTCTCGGCAGATTCACGAGGCTCTGGTCCAATTCGAGGATGGTACCAATGAGGATTTCAAGGAAACATCAGGATACGGAAAGGGAGAGAACGACGGAACCAAGGCGGTCCGATTCGAGCTTCTATGGCGTGACTACATGCGGTTGTGCACGAGGAAATTCCAGGAGAAGCTGTTTCGTGTCACTGGATTTAAGGAGGACGATACCCCCAAGTGGAAGACGGCCAACGCTGAGCATGTCATCACTGAGGATAACCTAGGCGCATCCGTCGACGACATCAAGAAGACACTGGAGAGGTTTCTCGAGGGCACCACCGGCATGGGTCTGATTGACGCCTCACAGCGCGAGTTGATCCATACTGGCTACACATCTAATAGAGCTCGACAAAATGTGGCGTCTTTCCTTACCAAGCACTTGGGTATCGATTGGCGATATGGTGCCGAGTGGTACGAATACCTTCTCGTTGACTACGACGTGAGCTCCAACTGGTCAAACTGGCAGTACGTCGCCGGAGTGGGTAACGACCCTCGAGGCGACAATCGTATTTTCAACCCCATTAAGCAAGCGTTTGACTATGACAAGGAGGGTGAATACGTGAAGGCTTGGGTCGTGGAGACTCGAGGCCTTGAGAAGCTGGAGAATGTCTTCCAGATATCCACAACATCTCACGAGGACCTTGAGCGCCTGGGGTTGAGCGATAATCAGATGGTTACCGACCCTGTAAAGAAGATTGACTTTTCAGTCGAGGGCAAGCCAAAGAATGGCCGTCGTCAGTACGCCAACCGCAGAAGAGGGCGTGGAAACCAAAACGGCGGTCATGGCGGAGGAGGATCTCGCGGTCCACCCAATGGAGGCAGTACCAATGGCGGATACGCACCATCTCCGGGTTCAGCAGGTCCAAACGGTGGTGGCCAGGCAGCATCACGATCGCCCCCAGATGGCCCTCAAGGGTACAGGCCGAACGGCAACTATCGCGGCAATTACCGCGGCAATGGGAGCAGTCGAGGACGAGGTGGCGGCAATGGCTACCGAGGTGGCCGCGGGAGCTACGGTTCCCGCGGAGGCTTTATCAGCCCGTACTACATGCAGCAGGGCCCAACCAGACCTCAGGTTGCCCTCAATCCTACAGCGCCTATTTAGGAGACTTCTGTTGCACCTCATTGCAAGGACGACCGGATTAGATGACCTGTTTTCAGTACCGCAGCAAGCATCTATGAGAGAGTTTGTGGTAAAGGTTGGCAGTCACGCTTTCAGTCATACGCCACCCCACAAGAAACAGCCAGAGCAAGAGGAATGCTGTCGGATCACTTGTGCCATCGTATTTACGCTGGCTTTTGGAGATCGAACGAATGTCCCAACCGGGATATGAAGATGTCGTCCGCGACACGGATGAGGAAACGAGTTGTAGTATGGGGATCCTCTTGTACGACGTGGATCTGGAGTATTTCGATAGGGCATGCATTGAATAGTTGCCAGGATATCGGCATGGGTTACTAAAACGGATGGGTTATTAGACCGGGACGAAGCGTGTTTATACTTTGGAAACTGTACCATAGCACCTGCCGCGACAACAGCGGATACATGAACTTGAGTTGTATTATTTTTGGTACGACATCAACCTTTCTAACTGCGCATGCTGTCTATTCGCTTTAATGACCATGCAAAAAGGCCTTCAACTAGACCGACACCCATGACTTCTCCGCAATCATTGCTCTCAGTGCATGAACCTCTTCTGACCTTGCACGCTGGTGTCACGTCTCTGCTTCACCAGACCAGCCCGAGTCGTTGTTAATACAAAACGTAAACAAGAATCCCAGGGAGCTTACGCAGACCACATACAAAGGCTCAAAGTAGCACAGTATCATCAGTCAATGTCACGATATTCTGACTTGGTTGGCTTTCGAGATCTGAGTTGATGTTGCTCATTACTAGCAGGAATCTTCCACCCAACATGAGCGCAATCTTCCTCCCTCCACCCACCGTCTATACCAATCTACTCTTACAGCATCCTAGCCATGGGGAATCTTTGTCCAAACACATTGCCCCCCTCCAAAAGAACGCCAAGAAACCACCCCACTCTCTCTCTCTCTCTCTTTAGCTCAGAACCTCTTCCCCAGAGGCTTGACATCCACCCCCTTCGGCACAACAAACAACCCCTTCGCCTCAAGCGCAATCTCCCCATCCGGCCCCTCCATGCGCCCGCAGATCCACAGCTTGCGGTCCGTCTTGTCCTCGCCGTCCGGTCCCTTCTGCAGCTCCGGCAGCACGGCGTGCACGCGCACCTTGTACAGAAACCCAGGCGTCACGGGCTCCTTGAAGTCCATGGCCAGCTTCGCCGTCACGGCCGTGTTCGCGGAGAAATTCAGCGCGGCCAGGCGGCCCATGGCCTCGTCCATGATGGTGCTCAGCATCCCGCCGTGCACGACGCTCGGCCACCCGGAGGTGCCCTGCCCGAAGACCACCGCGAGGATGAGCTCGCCGGTCAGCCGGTGGCGGAAGACCATGTGCACTAACCCCAATGCGTTGGGGTTGTTCAGCGCGCCGGCGCAGAGGTGCGTCTTGCGGTGGGCATCCGAGAAATCGGCGTAGGGCTCCCAGTGGTCCCAGTCGGTGGGCCGGACAGTGATTTTCGAGCCCGAGACGGAGACGGCGGCGGGGACCATGGCGTCCAGCCCCGGGTCGGAGGTGAGGGCTTCGTAGGTGGCTTGTTGGCGGTAGAGCGGGATGTCCTCGGGCTCGTAGTCGGCGGGCGGGTAGAGGAAGGGCGTGGCGAAGCGGATGGAGGCGATTTGGTCTGCGGTGAGCTTGTAGCCTGCGAGGAAGAAGAAGAGGGCCCAGAGGGCGCGGCGGAGGAGGATCGAGCGGCGGGACTGCGGGGGCGGGGTGGGCGGTGTTGTGTTGTTGGCGGAGAGGAGGGCGGTGATTTGCGAGGGGGAGAGGTGCGAGAGGTTCTGTAGGGCGGCGGAGGCGGCTGCGTTTTGAGGGGGCTGCTGGGGAGGTTGTGGTGGGATCGGCTTGAGGAGGGAGGGTCTCGTTGTCGTGAAGGGGCGGAGGAGGGCGGTGTTTGAGCGCGGGGACCTGGTGAGGTCGCGCAGGAGGCGGCGGGTCGGTGTTCTTGGTATCATTTTGGCGGTCTGTGTGTGGTTCGTGGAAGAGGGAGGTGTGCGCTGCGACGGGGCAGCGTTGGGAGCTGCGCGATGCGATGAGGGCGGCGCAAACGGGTGCGAGCTGGCGATGGTGGATTGTTGGAGGTTTAATTTGAGGTTTGGTGGAGCTTCCAATCCGGTGTAGCTCGGTGAAGCATTGACGCGGCGCACGGACGTTTTCCTGGGGCTGGGGGCCGTGATGTCACCTTTGACGTGCGATCAGACGAAGCAATCCTTCAATCACCACTGACATGTCACTTTGCGGATTGAGTCATGTTGTGTTGACAACTTTTATGTTTTGGCTATGAAAATGGCCTGCTAATCGATGCGTCTAATGCCATGGATACAAACCTGCTAATGTGAAGAAGAAAAAGGGCCCCAAACTCAAGCCGCCATCAGCGTGCTCCAAGCAACCCAAACCCGTCGCGACTTGGGCACAGTAGCCCGTCCCGTTCCGTCCGCCGCCGCAGCGTTGCCGTTGCGGACCAGCACGCGGCCAATCTCCATGTAACTCTCCACGGCGACGACCATGGGGCCGCGCGCCTCCGAAGGAATCCACTTCATCGACTCCCTGGCCTCTCCGTAGTGCTCCAACGCCTTTGCGAGGATCTGGCGGCGCACGTTGGCGACGCCCTCGCTGCGCGGGTCCCTGAGGACGTCCTCCGGCGCGAGGCCCTCGTCCTTGAGCCAGGAGGTGGGGAGGTAGACGCGGCCGATCTTGGCGTCGACGGCGATGTCGCGGGCGATGTTGACGAACTGCAGCGCGAGACCCATTTGGCGCGCCGTGTTGCGCAGGTAGGCTTGCATGTACGGCGGCAGCGAGTGTTTGCAGTGGCAGAAGACGAGTTCCAAACAGGATTGGCCGACGGTGCTGGCGACGCGGGCGGCGTAGAGCTCGAGGTCTTCCGGAGTTGCGATGGGGAAGCTGTTCGTGCTGAACTGGAGGTCCATCTCGAAGCCCTTGAGGAGCTCTGCCAGAGGTTCGCGGGGAATCAGGTTGGCGGGCAAGAGGTCTAGGGCGGAGAGGGCTGACGCGGGAAAGTTCTCTGCAGCGTACTGGGACGCAAGAGGGGCCGACGAGGAGTCTGGATCTTTGTAGAGCAGGGCCAGGTGGCGGTCGAGCTTGGCAATCCAGATGGCTGCTTCTTGAGGGTTTGCTGCTTCATCGACAAGGTCGTCGGCTAGGCGGCAGTAGGAGTAGCTGAAGTCTTGTTAGTGGTGATTCGATCGTGTGAGGCAGCTAACTTACAGCAGAGTCAAGTCAATGCGCAGACGGCCAGGGAAGACAGAGCTGGCGAGATGAAAGCTGCGGCTCTTCTTTGCCAATCTACTCACTGCTTGGCGGATGCCCAGGATGCGTTGCATGTTGTACTTTGACGAGGGAAGCACTCTGGCGCGCAGCAAAGACATGGACAAAGCATCGGCCGGCTTGTCAAAGACGTCGGGAAACGCATCGCAGACGGCAACGGCCTTGTCAAAAGCGCCGATACCAGTAACAACAAGAATGTTAGTCACCAGAAAGAAGATGGCTTCTTCAATCTCCAAACTGCCAAAGAGCTTGAACTCAAGCTTGGTGCCGCTCTCAATGGCCCAGGTGCCACGTCCAAGCGCCATCTCGTCGACTACCCAGAGGTAGACAGTGGGCAGGATCACTGGGAGGACGGTGCATGCCAGCGGCAGCGCCAGGAGGAACTGGGCGGTGATGGTCCAGATGAAGAGGGCGAAGGAGCAAGCCCACACGAGGATCAAACCAAGATACGTTCCCTCACCCTCCTTGGCGATGAGCCAGGCACCAAGCGCAATGCTGCCGGCAAGAACGCCCTGGCCGACGGTCTTTCCGCTCTTAATCCATCTGGGGAGGGTGGCTGGCAAGTTGAGGTACTGAGCGTGCAGGACGGGCTTGTTGAGGATGATGTAGAGCTGTGCCGTGATGTAGGTCTGGATGATGAAAAAGAAGAGCTCCTCGAGGGGGATGCTGAAGAGGGTAGGGCCGAGGATGGCGTTGGGCGGGTAAGTCCAGATGCCGGTTCTGATGAGATATGAGTCCCAAGGGATGGTGGCCACGAAGGCGATGGTGACGATGAAGAGCGTCTTCACGACATCAAGGCGGGTGAAGAGCGGGTATGAGAAGAAGGTGAGAAGCCCTGCTAGAGGGATGGTGTACTTGATGTGCCTGAAAAGGTAAGTGAGGGCACCTTGCAGAACCTGCTCGGAAAGACTTACACCAGCGCGTAATCGTAACCCATCTCGGACTGTTGTGAGAATTCTTTATTTCAGAGGTGAGAAAGCCCTCATAGAGGGCAAGCACGACGGCCGTGAGGTGATCGGTGGGCGATTAATGAATGTGTTTCTTCAACAGCTCCCACAGCAGCCGTACCTTCCGTGGGCGGTCCGGGAACACTCCAGTGTGGGACAGGTGGCTGAGTTGAGAAATCAGATGGCGGCAGGAGTCAAGGCAATGACGAAAAACACACGCATGTGTGAGTGGGATGTGGCCTGGTGTAAAATGACCCACGCGGGCTGCCGGTTTCACTTGTTTGTCTTGTTGGTAAAACCGTGGATTTCACCGTTGTGCTTGCCTCACACCGGGCAAAGGAAGGATCGGCTGGTCCAGCGGTCGGAGCTGGTGAATTGTCCCGAGCCGCAGATAAAAACCATCCAGAAGAAGACGTGTCGTTATCTCTCCGGAGCGTTTCTCCGCTGAGTGTTTCTCGGCCCTCGGACTCGTCTTGATTTTCGAGACCGAAGGGAGGAGAGGGCGCGGACTTTGGGAGGACTGTTGGACGGGTAGGCGAGCTGGTTAGCCCGGGTTGACAGAGCTTCTTTCCGGATTCGGATAAAGGGCGCGCGCAGGATTGGGCGGGAACCTTGGAAGGATCAATCAAAAAAGGGGACGCCAAGGTAGGGATGGCAAGGCTTGGGACGTTCGAATTGTTGAGGTGAGCTTGCTGCAGCTGCAGGAGGCTAAGGTGAGGTAAGGTGCAGGTGGTTGGATTGGCTGGAGTGAGTGAGCTGCGGGTGTGCGTCGAAAAGAAACAAAGTCTATGACGACCATATGCGCGTCGGATAAAAAGATGGGATTCTTGGGCTTTCCGTCCAACCCTCGTCCAGAATCTCCGTGTGATATCGGGTCCCAAAGATTTTCGTTAGTGCCCGGCGGGAGGAAGCATTGATTGAGCTAGAGATGAAAAAGTCCCAGCGAGAGAATGAGGACTAATTATTTTTGAAGGCAGGACTAGGCCGACGGCAGTGTCAAACGTGGCAGGAGAGCGAGTGAGACAGGTCGCGATTGCGAGGAACGTACACCGAATTGCGGGTGGGCGCTCTTTTGTTTTTGTATGAGACCCCAAAAAAAGGTGAGCTGAGGGTGAATCATTACGCTCCAATTACCAGCCCAGTCTCGGGTGTTCAATTGTGTGAACGTGACGGCGAGAGGGGAGCATTGGCCGTCTCAAGTGTCCTAGAGCGGGATACTTTCCCTCAAGTCTCCAACGGCATTGATGGGCCGAATGGACGCACCGATCAACGAATACGATATATCGATATCGCGATGCACCACCTCCACCTGGACATTGCCCAATGTCACACACACACCTCACCTAGCACACACCTTACCCAACTTGAGCTTCCCAGGGGGCCATAGCTCCCACACGCCAACGCCACTCCCTGCCGTTGGCGCCGCCAGGCCTCAACCTTGGTGTTCTTGGTGCCGGAAGCTTGCCGGTTCTGCGGATACGTGCCTGAAATCGGGTCTGCAAAGAGTTTACTCCATAGTAGTTGAGTGGCTGTTGGGTCGTGTACCTGGATGCTCCATCTGCCAAGTGCAACGTCGTCAACCTCCGCCGAGTCGAGGTGTCATCACTCTTCCGCACCGGCCGATGCGGACCCCGTCCTCGTGCGATCTCACCCCTGCCCGTCCCGTGGCTTTTGTGGACCCCCAAGGCATGCGAAGGGATTGACTAGGTTGTCTCTTCACATGTTTCAATGTCAATGACGGGACAATTATCTACTATGAATGTCATTCGAGGCCCATCTACCATGCTAGCTTCCTCTCTCAATGCAAGCTCTCATCGTGAGCATGTGAGCGTGTGTTGACTTCCTACCTCATCTACATTGTATAATCTCAGTCAACAACCTTATCTTCGTCCCACAATCACTCTCAAGACATCTAACCAACCACTGAAATGCCCTCCCTCAGCGAGAAGCCCAAGACGGCAATCGTCGTCGGCGCCGGCGCCGGCGGCGTAGCTCTCGCCGCCCGCCTCGCCAAAGCAGGCTTCTCCGTCACCGTCCTCGAAAAGAACTCCTTCACCGGCGGCCGCTGCTCCCTCATGCACCACGAGGGCCACCGCTTCGACCAGGGTCCCTCCCTCTTCCTGCTCCCCCAGCTCTTCCACGAGACCTTCCGCGACCTCGACACCACCATGGCGGACGCCGGTGTCGACCTGCTGCGCTGCGAGACCAACTACAACATCTGGTTCCACGACGGCGAGCTCTTCCGCCACTCCTCCGACCTCGCCGCCATGAAGTCCCAGATCGAGCGCTGGGAGGGCAAGGACGGCTTCGAGCGCTACCTGCAGTGGTTGCGGGAGGCGCACACCCACTACGAGGTCTCGGTGCGCGAGGTGCTGCACAAGAACTTTAGCAAGCTGGTCAATCTGGCGCGGCCGCGGTTCGTGAGGCATGTGGTGTCGTTGCACCCGCTGGAGAGTATCTGGAGCAGAGCGAGCAGGTATTTCTGGACCGAGAGGTTGAGGAGGGTGTTTACCTTTGCTGTTATGTACATGGGCATGTCCCCGTTCGATGCGCCGGCGACGTACTCTCTGCTGCAGTACACCGAGTTTGCGGAGGGAATTTGGTATCCCCGTGGTGGATTCCACTCTGTGGTTGCAGCGCTGGTTCGTATCGGCGAGAGTCTTGGCGTGAAATACCGTCTTAACACGCCAGTATCAAAGGTCTTGACAGATGGCCAAAAGGCGACTGGTGTCATTCTTGAATCAGGGGAATCACTCACAGCGGACGTTGTGGTCGTGAACGCCGACCTTGTCTACGCTTATGGCAACCTCCTTCCTCAAACACCCACAACCACCAACTACTACGAGTCCTTGCAGAAGAGGGAGCCCAGCTGCAGCTCAATCTCCTTCTACTGGTGCCTCGACCGCAAGGTCCCCGAGCTCTCCACGCACAACATCTTCCTTGCGGAGCAATACCAGGAGTCGTTCGACGCAATCTTCAAGCGTCACTCACTACCCGATGAGCCCAGCTTCTACGTCAACGTCCCGAGCCGCGTGGACCCCTCCGCGGCGCCCGAGGGCAAGGACACCGTCATCGTCCTCGTGCCAATCGGCCATCTCTCGCGCTCAAAGAACGACGACGGGCTGACGACGGATGAGAAGGACTGGGATGCCATCGTTTCCAAAGCACGTTCCATGATTCTCTCAATCGTCAGCGAGCGCACAGGCTGCCCGAACATAGGCGACATGATCACCCATGAGATTGTCAACACGCCCCTGACGTGGGAGGATAAGTTCAACCTCGACAAGGGCGCGATTCTCGGCCTTAACCACGGCTTCTTCAACGTCTTGGCCTTCCGCCCGAAGACACGTGCTGAGGGGCTGGACAATGCCTACTTTGTGGGTGCCAGCACGCACCCCGGAACAGGTGTGCCGATCGTGTTGGCGGGAGCCAAGATTACGGCGGAGCAGATCCTGGATGACCGAAGGTTGGAGGTTCCATGGGCCAGGGGGTTCAATGGTATGTTGCAGCCGCAGTCGTCTTCACCAGGGAACAAGAAATTGGATACGGTGCGGTATGGTTTTCACTTTGGGTCAGAGGAGGTTGCTATTCTGCTGATTGGGTTGTTCTTGGCCTTTGGGTATCTCATCTTGTTGCCGACTGTAAGAAGCTATGTTTGCTAGAGACATGGAAGTTGTTGAAAAGGATTTGTTGGCTGTCAGCTTGTTCGCCGTGACTAAGATGAGTCTAGGTACCATTGTGCCATGAAACAAACCCGATCCTCCATAATGCTGATTGTTATAATCAAAGACGAACGGCGGCTGCGAGGTGTGGAAATTGAAAATCTCTGGCAGTTTGGAATAACCGCTATGTACAAGGCGTATAAGTGGCAACGATACTGGTAGGTTGAGCCCATACATACAGTCCAGTATTGTTTCTACACAATGATCAACTCCTCAAATTTGACCCCTCGAGCCGCCAACTTTTCTGGAGTTAAACGGGGATCATAACATGACCATTCACCCTCTGGCCCATATCTATAAGAGATATCTCCGTCAAAATCAGGCTCTGATTGCTCCCAACCATGGGGCAACTCCCCAAGACGAGGGTCTTTGGTCTGTTCCTGACCGTTAGGGTCGGTAATCACCATTTTCTTCTTCGAATTCCTCCCGAACTGCACTTTCCATCCTTCCGGGAGTTGTCCAAGCAAAGCTTCGCGACGCATCAGACTCGGCATGAAACATGGTCCTACGACTCTATACCGTCCGCCTTCAATAGTTCTAACAACAATCGGAACGTGCTCCCCTAGCAAAACATAGATTTTGTCCTCTACTTTGGTAGATCCTACTGATAGTGCAAAATTACCATGTGCAGTAGCCGCAAGTAAGTTGCGATCAATACCAGGACGCGTCAAACCGCTAATTAAAATCTTTTCGTCCTTTTCGTCCTCGTCGTACTCGCCGTACTCGCCGTACTCGCCGTACTCGTCGTCCTCATCGTCCTCATCGTCCCCAGGTTCTCGCGGAGAATACCACTCTATGTTGCGGAATACGATATCTGCCACTTGCGACAAAGTCCAGTTGTTGCCGTTGTCGCCGATGCAGTTCTCTTTAATATCACCAAGCATAATCGTGGACACAAATTCATCGATCCAAGGTTGACCGAAAGCTTGAGTCCTGTTTGAAGATGCTTCCAGGATCCAAGACTTGATAATTGCGATACAAGCGCTTGGTACAACCTTCTGCGGCATTACCAAAGATGAACATTGACTGATAGTGCCGCAATAGATACCGAGGACTTTGCAAGAATCATCCGATAAAATTTGACGCTGGCCCTTCGAAAACAAGGCAACCTTCCCGATACAACAGTAAGAGATTTGGGCGATTCGTTTCGTAAAATCTGGCACCCAGCTAGGATGTATCCAAGTGGCGTCATCCGCCGTGTCGCATAAAGCGAAGGTTCCCACATCCGTGGTTGGTTGCATGTATTGTCGGGAAAAGTCTGTGTAAACGTCTCTATAGTCCTTGTTGTAATTCGGTTCAATCTGCAAATCTTTTCTATGAAGACCCATGATGCCGTATACCTTGTCTCGTGGATCTAGACATTCGCATTCATTAACAAGATCGAGGGTGACATTGATGTGCATATTTTCATCGTGAGTGAATGTAAACCAAGCTTTGCTCAATAGTTCGTCGAATTCTTGTCCTTTTTGCTCACTGAAGACCCCTGAAAACGGCAATTTAAAGGCCACTGGGCAGCCAGCGGCGCCGCAGAAGTCGTCCCAGGTGAATTCTTGCTTCCCTATCATAAAGACAGCAGCTCCTTTTGCGAGAATGATCTCCTGTTTCACCCAAAGCTCTTGAACCAAGGCAGGTCAAAAAGGTCGTAGAGGGATTGCCAGTCGACAGTTCTAAAGGGCATCGGAGCCCCTTGCGGTAGCAGATTGGCAGTATCAGGATGCTGCTGATGCTTGGTCGCGTCGAAGTCGAAGTAGAAAATGGACCCCAGGAACTTCATTAACTGCGCCGCTCTGTACAATTCGTCCGTTTCTTGCCCAAGCCAGACAACAACTCTTTTGGCGTGGCGGTAGATATCCCCCATCCCCCGAACCTGGAGTCCACGCTCTTCGACATCGTTCTGGTTGATGCATATGGCGTCGCACCAAATAGTACGAGTTTCGAATGGCTGTCGGAGATGTCGGAGAGCCGATTCCAGGTTTGGGCCGATTTCCAGAGTCTTGACTTCGGCTGAGCTGCTCTGACTGGAACACTCAAGGACATGGAATGGCTTCGGGTCGGCTTGGCTCCCCCAAGCATACGAGAGAGCTTTGTAACTGAACTCGCAGTCCGAAGGATCGAAAGACTCCTGAGAAATATATCCTTGAAGAGGACTTTCAAACTCTCCCGGCAACAGGATGAGCATTCGGATTTCGTCTGGGGCCAGGGGCTTGTATTGGTATTCCGACTTGGCGAACGAGTCTGTGTTTGATGGTGCTGGACGCAATGCCAGACTTTGCTGAGGTGGCTCAGAAGACACCTCAAAGACGCCGGACACATTTTCGAGGGGTGATGATAGAGCGGTATTTGAATTTGGGCATTGCGCAAGAAAGCAGGCACGAAGGGTCGTTGGTCGACGGCGGGGCAGGTCGGCCTTTTTAAACGGGTAGGTAGGTGGTCAGCAACACTCCACTCCCAGGCGCTTACATCCAACGGCCACTTTTCAATTGGTTGAATGCAGCGTGTATGCAACACGCTGTCGTGTAACCTGGAAGACTGAACTGGGAGCCCTCAGAGCCTTCTCCATGCTGTCTTCCCGCACGCCACGTTCGAGGTGTCCATTGGACGACATACCTGCAGGCAATGCGGAAGTAGACCGCAAAACGGCCTTGGCGACGAGAGTTTATCCACAACGAACATCTCTGAGTAGCTAAGCCTCGCTCGAATAAGTCCAGTTTAGGATAATTTGGTCATTCAAAAGATAGTGGAGCTGGGTTGAGAAGAGTGCGGTGTTGCATTTCAACTCATGCTTTCTACCATACATGCCGGAATCCAGGCCTCCATCCTTCGTTGCAAAATTTAGCAAGCGATTGCGGCTCGTTGGTCTAGACTGTATTACGTTTTCTACTGTCGCTTTCCTGAAAGCGATCTTCGTTGTTGAAGAACTCAACATTCGGCCACTGCAGGGCTTACAAGTCTAGTTGCGAGCCCTTGGGAATCTCTCTGATAAATCAACTATTCTTCCTCAACATAGCCGCAGAATGTCCTCGCCAGCCAGGCAAGATTCATCGTAAGCTGGTCACTTTAGCCTTAAATCACCATAAAAGCTTTCTGTTCGGCAATGAGCTTCCCTCTCCTCACGCAAATAGACCTGCGGCAAAAGTCACTGAATGATTGCAAATTTGACGACACCATTGCCTCATGCGGTCAGTCAAGCGTCTTCAGTAGCCCGACAAACTGGAGCGTTGGGTGTTGCCCTTCATCGTCAGACGTCCCCCGTATATTCAGCAACATATACACACAAGTCCTTGGATCTCGAAGGGTAAGGTACCTAGTAGCCTAAGAAGCGCAAGCCGCCCTCAGTCACAGCTTCTGGATATGCTATACTTCACGGGATGCTGGGCAGACTGCCTGCTGCGATGCAGGGCACAGAAAGCTGCTGTATCGGTCTTGATATATAGCAGGCATCCGCCTTACTGAAGCCGTCAACGGCATCGACGACGTTTTCTGACTGCTGCGTATAAAGCTGAGAGGGCCTACCAGAAGACAAGAGGCTCGGACAAATGTTGTCCTGAGACATACCTTGTTGCTTAGCTAGCTGTGCGCTTAGAACGGCTGCTTGAAGCCCCTTGGTGAAGAATATGGACCCCTCAGCCGAAGCATGGCGAATCTTCCATTATTCTCATTGCTCATTCTTGACCTAGTATACATGAAAGAATCAGGATATTAACCAATACAAGAGACCCCCACGGACTTGCCGATCATCTTCATCTCAGAAAAAGTCAAAAGCTGTGTGTCTTCCGGGCAACTACACGAGAGGGAGTATATGCGAAATTGCTTGCAAAAGTCCCAATGAGACGTTTTCGAAGCTTCTTAAATATGTTCAAATCACAGTCCCCAAATCGTTGGTCAGCATTAGCAGCGACGACTAATCCTGCCGACCAATATCCTCCGCAGCTCAAATCCCTTACATAAGGTATTATAACCACTCGAATGCGAAGTAGCTCTTTCTCTCCCTAAGTACTAATAATGTGTGAGGGAAGAATAGCCAGCAGAACTGTTTCTGGCTTTGAAATCTCCCAAGTCGGAACAGTACCTCACATACGGAGGCCATCATATACAGGGTCTCATGAGCAGTCATCCGTCACATCTGTCGGTGCCTGAGTAAACAGGGTTAAATACTAAAGCACATGCGAGCATAGATGTAGGCTCGACGGGCCTCCGCATGAAGATCAGGTGAATCCGCCTTCATTTAGAGTGTAGTTGCACCATACCGGAGCGGTGTCTAGTCAGGGATGTCGCCATTACAGGGATCAAAAAGAATCCATTGCATGGATCAAAACGAATCCGCGAAAATCCAGTTATTTAAAAGATGTAAGTTCTATGACAAGCCCAAGTTCCGCGACGAACGAAATCCTCACCCATGTCTTGAGTCACCTTCTTACAGTGTCCATCATCTCACTCTATCACACAAAGAGAACATACCCATCATCGTACACCACCCCTCAACGACTACCTCACAACTTGGCCTTCGGTTCGTCCTTCTCCACATCCTCCTCCTGCTTCAACCTCACAACGCCCTGTACTCCAGTCAGCAATCTCTCACAACTCAAACATCACCACGGAAATACTCACCTCCTGCACACAAGTAGCCAAAAGCGTCCCATCCCCCCCAAAAATCTTCTGCAACACCACTCCCCTCCCATCCCCGGCCCACGGACTCTCCATCTCCGTAAACATCCACTCGTCCGCCCTCACCCTCCTCGGCTCATGAAAGTAAATACTGTGATCCAGACTCACCATCATGCCCAGATGCGGCCTCGTCTTCCAATACTCCACCCCGCCCTCCGTATTCCCCTCAAACTCATTCAACCGCTCCACCTGCTCCCTCAGCTCCGGCGGCAGCTCCTCAAACTCCTCCGGCTTGAACGGGAACCGCCACAACCTATGGATCCGCCCCACCGTCCCGATGAAGTAGCTGTCCGACATGTACGCCAACGCGTTCAGATGCGCCTGATGCCCTCCGCTAACACTAATCTTCCCCCGTGCCCTTACCCAATTCCGGCTCTTCATCTCATGCGGCGCCGGCTCCTCCCCGCCCTTCTCCCCCTTCGTCAGCGTCGTCTTCGTAGGCTTCCCATCCGGCCCGACCATCGAGATCCGATACGTCTGAAAAGGCGAATGCGTGCTCCACTCCGGCTCGCCCCTCCAATCCGCCGGCGGCGCCCGCACACCTTGCGGAAGCGGCGCCGCGTGCCGCACCTGCGTCTCCCCGCCCGCGCCCTCCTTCACAAACGACACCGTCGTCGTGAAGATGCACCGGCCCCGCTGCCGCGCCTGCACCGTCCGCGTCGCAAAGCTGCGCCCGTCGCGCACGCGCTCGACGTGGAACAAAATCGGTATCTCCGAGGACCCGGCCAGCAGGAAGTAGCAGTGGCACGAGTGCACGAAGAAGTCATTCGGCACCGTCTTCTGCGCCGAGGCGAGGCACTGCGCGATCACGGCGCCGCCGAAGATGCCGCGCGCCCCGGGCGGGTGCCACGGCTGGCGCGTGTTGGTGAAGATGTCCTGTGTCGGCGTCAGTTTTCCGGCACCAGAGAAAGGGGGGGGGGGGGGAAGTAGCAAACTCACCGGCCCCAGGACGCCCAGCTCCGTCACCTCCAGCACGTTCTCGATCGGGCTCTTGTTCGGGTCCTCCGGCGGAGGCCTCACAATCGTCGAACGCCCGGTTGCCATCTTGTGTGTGTCCGTCCAAGTCTGGATTGGTATCGTTTGCTACCGCGCCGTCTGCCGTCTAGATCCCGAGTCTAAAGCCGAACCTCGACGTGGCGTTTCGTGCCGTCTTGGAAACGCCCCCTCGAAACCAAGGAAAGCTCGCCTGTGAGTACTGAGTGAGAATGAAAGGATGAATGAGAGGCGACAATCGATAGGTGAGACCCGCGAATCTGGTTGACAAGTCACAGGGGTGGGTTAAAAGCGATGCAGCAAGGCGGTTCTTTCCCCCTAATTATGTAGCATTCAGGGAACGAAAAAACTGCCGAGGTCCAAGGTGGGGAAATCAAACAAGGTTGTCACTGCCAGCACGACCGCGAGGTAAGGTACCCGCGAGCCGTGGCTTCGGTACGTACTTGCCGGCGGCGTGCACCACCCCCGGTCCGGGATTCGGTGAGTGGAAAGGTAATCAGTTAATCTCGTCGATCTCAGCCTGCTGTGCTGCATGCCCCGTCACCGTCCCGAGTCCCGACGGTATCACAAGCTTCTTGGCAGGTGGGCAGAAATCTTCCCCAGGTGCAGAACGCGGTTCCAACGTCTTCTTCGTTCGCACTCGGGAGCAGATGAGACGGCAGCACAAAGCCACCCATTCATGTGGCATATGTCCGTCCGAACACCAATCACAGAACAGCAAACTTTGCGAATGCGCATCTTCCAGAATTGTTGCCGAATGCGAGCGATTGCTTATTTCAATACCTGTAATACTATCCACGATACACTAATTGAACAACCATTCCCAAGCATGGTGGTTCACCATCCCACAGCGGCAGGATACCGGATGCCATACGGCTGCAACGTCTGCGACGGGGGTGCTGGCTGACGTTCGCCCTTCTTCTTTGGAACACTTTTCGGAACACTCCTTGGAACACTCTCCGTGTTGCCACTCTACTGCGCGTCTTCATAGATGGGTTCCAACCCGTCCCAGGCAGCCTTGGGGTCTCCCTCTGGTCCTGCCTTCTCTCTCTGCTCCCAGTACTTGCCATTGAACTTCCAGTACTCCTCGCCCGTGATCTCGCACGTCGTCTTTTCGAACCACGCGGGGTGGAACTCGATGCCGTTCTCCTCGCGGTGTTTCCTGCGCGCACGTTGCGCCACCTCAAGGCGGTCCTTCTCCTCGGCCGCATAGTCGTACTCGCCATCCTCCATGGCGCGCTGGTCTGGACGTAGACGCGAGTCGGTAGGTGCGATCCATGGCCGAAGCTTGTCGTCGATGTGGTTGAACGTAAGAACAAAGGGAGTGAGGTTGAACGGGATGTTGGGCGGGCGGGGGTTAGCCTGCCAAATGAGGAACGCCTTGTTCGGGTCATTCAGGCTGCCCTTACCAATGGACGCCGCATCGCCAGGGTCATCGACGTTGGCCTCGTATCCCGGCGAGAAGCGAGCGTACAGCTTGGAGTTCCATCTGCCTCCGATGCTGTATCGTACCCTTCCATCGGCGTCAAGCACCTTTCCGGTGACCTTATAGGCGCTAGAAGCCTTCCAGCCGCGTGGTACAAACTCCATTTGGCACACCTCACCTGTGGTGTGGTTCTTCACTTCCATGGGGCCATAGTTGTCCAAAGTCGGGTTACCGGTGATGATGCCAATGACGGAAGACGTGACCTTCTTCCAGGTGTAGAGGTCTTCCTTGCCTCCAGCTGTAGGACGCAGCTTGAGGAACCACGTTCCCAGAGGGTTGGCGTCGAAGGACTTTCCGTAGAACTTGGTCTTGACGGCTGACTCTCCATAGTAGGTCCACTTGGGGGACTCGGCCCACGCGGCACCAACAGGCGGGTGATGGCTGACCTGTTCGATGAAGAAGCGGTAGTTCTTGTCCGGGCGGACATACTCGAACGTCTCTCCCAAAAGGGGGTTGAAGGGTTTCGCGACGCGCCCAATGGTGGATGCGTACTCACTGGCGGCGAACGCTGCCACGTAGAGCAGACGCTCAATCGAGTCTGAACGCTCCGCGGCTTGGTCCAGCAGATCAACATACTCCATATCCTCACCGGCACGGTACAAGAGCGAGGTTGGCTCGTTGAAGGATACCGGCAGAGTCATCTTGGTCATGTCCTTTCCAATCATTGACTTGAGAATACCCTGGCTATTGTTAGTTGACGTCACTATACTGCCATCAGTCTACTCACCCAAAGCGAAATCTTGGGCCGGTTATCGGCGTCCATCTTGAGTTTGGTTCTGATGCCATTCTCGTAGCCCTTGAACGAACTGCTAATATCCACGCCGCTAGAGACAACAAGCTGTTGTTGCTTTTCCTCCTGAGGAGACGTCACGGCCTCGGATGGCGGCAGCTCGCTGACTTCAACCTCTCCAGCATCAACAGCATCGAAGAACTCGTCCTCCTCTTCAGACTCCGAGTCAGAGAGAACGATTGCCGACTTCTTTCTATTGAGATTCCTCTCGGGTGACTTGGGCGCGACCGCGAGGTCATCTTCGGTTCCAACAGCTGCCTCAACAGTCGTCGTGCCATCCACAGGCTCCTTCTGGTTAGCACCAGCAGGCGAATCGTTCATAACCTCGCGAAGGGCCCGCTTGGCGGCCTTGCGCCTCTGCTCGGCTTGGTCAACACGCTCCTCCAGGATCTCCTGCTCCTTGGCTACCTTGGCCATGCTCTCCTCCCACATGCGGCGCATGTCGGTTTCGCGCTCCAAGCGGTATTGCCAGTATGCGTCGCGGTCCTTTGAAATGCGCATGAGGTCTCCGACAAGCCCCGTCAGGCTCCTAACTGCGGCGTCGTATGTTGACAGCGCCTGCGCAACCTTTGCGTCGGACACCGTGGTGTTGGGATTCTTGGAGGCTTCAGCGAGCATGGCGGCGTTGACCGCTGAGATTGTGTCGAGCTGGAGCTTGGCGGACTGGGCCGTGATGTTGAAAGCGTCCTTGCTGACTGTGGGCTCCTCGCGACTACTGACATCCTCAAACTCATCATCATCGTCGTCATCGTCTGGGTTGTGGTGGCCGTTGCCAGCAGCCCGTGACATTCCCGCATCCGTGGCGGCGTCGGCGAATTCTTCGTCGTCGGCAATGGTGCTGGCGCCCGCAAAGTCGCTCTTTGGTACCGACATCTTGGTATGCGATTGGGATCTCGGGATTTGCACACTGCTTCTTCTCGTGTCGGCAACACTAGCGCTTTCACTCGGCGCCTCGTTGATGGACAGATCGGATGCCTTTCCGGCCTGTTCGGCCTTTGCTTGCCTCAGAAGCTCGGCACCACGGGCGCGCTGCCGTTCCTCCTCCTTGGCCTGATCCTTGGTCCATTGAATCGAGTTGTTCAGAGCCCAGAACCACCGCTTAGCCTCAACCTCGTGGTTGGCCTTCAAAGTGTACTTGACCGACGACTTCCCGATAATCTCGAACTTGGTCTTCTCGTCGGCGCTCATGTGTAGCTTGGCAATACGGGTGTTGATCGCACCACGGCAAGCGGAGCCAGCATCGTCCTGGTGCTTGTAGTAACTAAGTACGCCGTCTTCGAGGACGAACCATCGAAGCTGGTATCCCTTGCGGTAGTTGGTCCACTTCTTCAGGTAGCCCTTCATCTCGCGAGCCTCGCGGCCTGCCACCGGATCTCCAGGGGCGGCAGTCCCGGCGCCCTGCGACGCTGCCTGGCCGAGAACGGCCTTCTCCTGGATACCCCTCTGGGCCGCTACAGCGGCAGGGGATCGCTTGAGCATTGCCCTCGTAACATCGTCCTTCGTAACATCCTGTGGCAGCTTGCCCTTGCGGTCTCTGCGGAAGGGGTCCGCGCCGTGGAGGAGAAGTACCTGGATCAACTGGGTATTCTTCTTCCGCGCAGCTTCGTGTAGGAGGGTGCCGCCAGCCTGGACAGTCGTGGGTTCGGTCGCGAATTCGGTGCTGTTGATATCGAGGATCTGCTTGAGGCGGGGTTCTTCAAGAACGCTCTCCAACGCCTTGTAGTCATTCTGGGCAATCAGACTCTGGATCTGCCTGACCTTGTTCTCGGCAAACAGCGACCGCGAGAGCTGCAGCTGCTGGAAGATGTCCGGGTTGCGAGCGACGTCGATGGGCAGCTGGGCTTTGTAGTTGGCGATGGCGTCGTTGATGTCCTTCTGCTCGAGCAGCAGCTTGACGACCTGGGTGCGGCCCTGGATGGCGGCGACATGCAGCGGGGTATTGCCGTCCTTGTCCCTCGCATTGACGTCGAGGATGCCCGCACCGTCGGACAGGACGTACTCGACAACCTGGAACTCGGCGCATTGGATCGCAAGGTGCAGAACGGTGGTGTCGTCGAGGCCGGGGCCGCTGAGGGTGCTGATGGAGGAGATGCTCGTTCTGGGGCCGCCCTCGGCGGTGTCCCGTATGGCCTTTGAAATGGAGGCAGTGTCGCCGCTCCGCAGGGCCTCGACGATGCGGAACTTGCGAACGGACTGCTCGAGGGAGACGCCCTTCTCGCTGCCGCCGACGCTGCTCATCTTGGAAGTCAAACCGGCGGGTGGGCTGTTGTGGGATGGGGTTCTTCCCATTGAGGGGGATGTTGTGGAAAGACGGGAGGCGGAGACGCCGCGGGGGGCGTTTTGGGCCATGGATATGTTTGTCTGGGATGTCGCTGCTGAGGTGGGCGACGTCAGCGGCGCACCTTCGTCCGAGTTGGAGGGATCTTCGTCGCCGCGGGAGTGGTTTCTTCGGAGGAGGGAGAGGGCGGCAGCCGACTTTGAGCGCTTGTGGGTGCTGGGGAAGTCAGTCGAGTGTCAGCCAGCTCTATGCATCCGCCAAGGATGCTGCTGCGGCCCAGCGGACCGTAGGACGCGTGGAAGGTAGGTAGTGAGTGTATGCGGCGAGGGGAATGCTGCAGGTGTCTCACGGCGCGAGCCAGAGGACCGTCGAACGCATGCCAGCTGATGTAGAGTTCAGGGAGAGGGAAGGGGGTGGTGTTCTGGCTGTTGGAACCTAACTCACCTATCGCCAGCTTCCGACATTTTGGAGAATGGCAGCGGCAGCGGCTGGCTGGACGTGGAGTGGCAGACTGGAGAAGCCAAGCTTCACAGGATAGCAGCGACACTGACAGACAGCAGCAGCAGCGGGCCCCAAAGGTTGGTTCCCCACCTTTGCTCGTAAGATAGTATGAGTTTATATGTAAGTATGCAATGACAGTGGATGGAGCAACAGGCGAACAGGGAATGGCAGTTTATGCTCGGGGCAGTTGCTGGGTTCTTGGGCGTGCTGATAGGTCAGGGGAACGGATGAAGATGGGGGAGATGTGATTTGGGTATGCGGCGGCGGGGGGGGGGGGGGAGGGGG